>PVMI01079048.1:7281-28790 GCA_008528875.1 Aulacorthum solani
ATATACTTAAGGAGATAGTCTTTTTTGGCCCATTTTCAGTGCCTAGATAGTAAAATAAATTCATGTGTAGCTAAAACCTTAAAAGTTACATACATATGCATGTCTATGGATATCTTATAATAATAATTTATTTCAACTCAATTCATATAATATAGTACGTAACATAAGTGTATATAATGTTTCTTACAAGAGTTGATCACCTTTTTCTTTCACAAGCAATCTTGTGGAGAGAAGAAGGTCTTCAATGCTTTTAATTAATACTAAACATTTAAAAAAATAGTTACATACCTATACAATAAACGATAACTATATAGTAAATTGAAATTGTATAGTTGATATATATCAACTAATATAGCATAGAGCTTGAAATAATAAAATATAAGTAAATAAAAATTAGAACTTACAGTATTATACAGAAAATAGTAGTAAAAAAAAGATAAGTAAAAATTAAAAAGAATTTTTAAGATAATAATAAAATAAAATGAAGCTAATCATATTACTAAGGATTACTATCTTTCAGACATAAAATATTTTTAATTTTAATTTTAAACAGACTTGTAACAAATTTTAATTGTTTCTCAAGATAATTCATTGATATAGCTTTATATAGGTAATAGTTTTGATGATAAGTAATATTTAACTTAGGAACCCTGAGACGCCCTTCTTTTCTTCCTTCAGAAATAATACTTAAGTAGTTATTTCCCTGATAAGCTAAATATATTAGAATTTACCTGAATTAGAGAAAAATACTCAAAAAGTTGTTTCAAATTTAATAAGTAAAAATGTCAAATAAATTAAAGGTATTCATTCTGTTGCATCCTTTTAATGCAATTCTGACTAATATTTGGTGTTTTGGTGTGTAGCATTTAATGACTCAATAGTAGACGGGTAAACTAATCCTATGAGTTATATCTTACTGTACTAGGTAGTGCAAATACACTTATGATAAAAAATTCTTGTTTAACTGGAACATAGGCATGTTTTTTTTAAAAAAAAAAACTTTAAATTAAATTAAAATTAATAATAGGTAGTAGGTATATAGTAAAAAAATACCTTTAATATAATTTGAATAAAAATTATTTAATAGACTATTCAAAAATAAAGATGAAAAATAATCATATTCTAGAACTACACAATTTTAATAATAGGTTTATATAATTTAGACATCAAAAATATGAATAATATAGAAAATAAACTAGGTATTAATTTTATGAAGTTATCCATAGTGTGTAGAACAAAATAACCGATAATAACATATTTTATAAATTGTAAAAATGTAAACGAGGACATGTAATACACAATTTACCTGGAAAAGTGAACAAAAGTATGAATGTTAGCTAAAAATATATGATTCACATTATAATATATTTCTTATCAAAAAACTTTCTTGCATTAATGTTCATTTTTCACAAGATTTCTAATAGTTTCCAATTGAAAATTTGTTTGCTATAAATCAATTAAATTCAAATTTTACTAACACAAACTAAAAAAAATATAATAATATTGAGCTTACTAATTCATTTAAATCATTCTTGGCTATTTCAAATTCTTTCATAATAGTAATTACATCAGTTTCCAATTCTTTCTTAAGCAAATTATACTTATTAATTTCAAATTCTAATAATTTTATAGTTTCGGTTTGATGACTAGATTGTTTTATCATACTGTCAATTTCTCTGGAACATACATATCACATGTGAAGTATTTGAAAAATGTATTATTTTAATATAGTTAATGTTTAAACATTTAATCACCATGTAATTATTATAAAAATGAAACAAAAAATAAGCTTTAAATACAAATAATTATTTCCAATACTAACCAATAGTTAATAAGTACACATTAAAATATAAGTTAAAATCTATGTCCAATGTGTAATGAACAATTCTTTAATTGAAAGTTTAGTCTTACTTATTTAATGTATCATATTTAGACTTGTATGAATTATGTTCCCTCTCCATTTCTTTAACAAAATAATTAATTTTATTGTTTATATCAGCTCGTTCACGTTCCATAATTTCAATCTTCTCCTTCAAATTTTCAGAAAACTCTACTAATTCAGATTTTGTTTGTGAAATTGTTTCAATTTCATTAATTAATTTACTAAAACAGAAAAAAAATATATTAATTAATAAATATATACATTATATATAATTTTTATATTATAAATAAAAACTACACAATTTCTGTCATTCAGAAATAAAATATATTTTTTGAAGACTTTTTGATAAAAATTAATTTGAAGGTGTTCTCATAAAACTTACGAAATTCTTTCATTTTTTTCAGTTACATCTGTTAACAAACGTAATCTCTTTTCTTGGGCTATTAGTTCTTGTTCCAGAATTATAACAGTTTGCTTTTTAGCGCTGACTTGTGCCATCATTGCAGATTTTTTTTCTGTTATTTCATTTTTCAATCTTTTTAAGCGTTCATGATCAGCTTTTAATAAATCTGGTGCCTCTACAATTTGTGCTCTAAGATCATTTATATCTCTTATGATCTAAAATGATTAAAAAGTAGAATTGTAAAATAATATAAATGGCTATAAAAATATCAGTATAGTAAGCACTCTAATATTATAACTCTAATATTAATACATGATTATTTATAATTAATTATATACATTTTTCATGTTTTATTCATTAAAATAAACATTTATAAATAAGTAAGTATGCAATTTTTACAAAATATTTTTTTAACATCCTTATCTACTATTGTCTATTGTCAGAAACCATTTTGAGAAAATTCATAAAGAGGTGAAATCATTAAAAATTCTGACTAGATTTTGAAATGTTGAGCAAATTTACAGAATGCCAACTGAATTTTAGTATTACTGAGTGGATGGGAAACTATAATAAATTTATAAAAACAAAATGCTATTTTTAAATATACTTAAAAAAAAATTGTCTAGACAAAAAAAAATCTTAATCTAGAATAACACAATAACAATTGAAAAAAAAATAAATTACATTATCTTTTAGTTCACACAACTTTGAACATTTTTTCTCAATATCATCTTGATCCTGTTTCACTTTATCCAATTCTTTTAATATATCATCTCTATGTTTTTGAATTTTTGTCATTTCAGATTTCCCATCTTTCATTTCTCTAGTGACCTAAACAATAATATGACAACCAAAAATACAATTTAAATATTAAAAATTTAGTATAATATATACCTACAGTTTTTATTTCAGCTCCTCGCTGTATACGGTCTAACGACTTTTTATTAATTGTATTTACAATTATATCCTTTTGCTTCTTAAGTCTATCAGTTGCATCCTTCATATTTCTAACAGCTTTCATTTTAGCATCAACTTCATGTATTTTTTCATCACTATATTTAATAAAGTTTATCATGGTTTGCAGCAAGCGGTATGTTCTTTTGGAACCTTTAAAATATACTTTCAAGTTAAGAAATATTACTAAAAAGCTTGAACAGGACAAATATACAATCTGGGTTCCTTCTTTCTATGATGTATCACATTGGTACATTCTAGTAAAATGTAATTAATAGTTTTTACTATGTTTTATACATGAAGCAATAATTAAAGAAATTAATTTTTTTTTTTTTGTAGCCAACTAATCAATGTACCTCAGTAAGCATGGTCTATCAAAAAAATTAATAAGATGTTTACCAAGGTGCCCTGTGCATGGATTTTTCATAGTTATAATTTTAAAAGGGATAATCAGTATTATTTTATTATCAATTTTAATCGGTTATAATTATTTAAAATAAAAAAAACTATATTGGGTATTAGATAAACGCTTTCTTAGTTAATTCTATATAAGGTCATGCTTACCTAATTTGAACAGTTTGCCCACAAAATGTTACGCTGACATTGTCTCAAAATAAAAATAGTGTAGGTAGTTGAAATATTCCGTACTTTAAAACTTTTGGACACCATTCAAGACAGTTAATTGTAAAAATCACAAAAACCTAATAATATTAGTAAAAACTTACTGGGATCACAAATATCATTCAAACCAAAATCCTCAATTCCCAATTTTGAGTAAATATATTTCAAAGCTGTGCACATGTTCAGTATTGGTACAGTTTCACTGTACATTTCAGTGTAGGTGAGATTTTGATTGATATGGATCTACATTCAACAATCATATATATAAATACAAAATATATAAACAACAAAGTCACAAGGAATCGTAAGTTAAAATGCACATATGTAATTTTAGGATAAAAAAATAATTTTTAAAGTAATGTATAATAATAATGAAAATTACTTCAATTAAATTATTCACATCACAGAAGAATTCGTTGAACACATCTGTGTAAAAATTTGTAACAAATGACTGAGAGGGCTCTTGTAGGTCTTTGATAGTTGCTTTGAATTGTGGCATGTACTGTTCTAATTCATTAATAAGGCTACCATATTCGACGTACATAGACGATTTGTTTTGTTTGGCCATTGTGATGACATTCGACTGCCAAGCCACTTCAGAGTTTTCGAGGAGGTAACAGAGGCAACATGGGTACCTATTTGTACTTTTCACCGTAAATTTTGAATTTCAAATACGTTGAATTCGATCTGAAAATCTATGAAAAAAAAGGTTAGACTGGCTTAGGGTATAGTGAAATAGTGAATAATTATAGTGAACATCCAACTGTAATAGACCTTGTAATGGACTTGGATCTATGACTTGGACGAATTACGAATACCTACTTTTAACTTTTTAACGATTCTTTACCAAATCCATGATATTAGCAGCATGGTATGATCCTAAAATTCCAGATTTGGTAAAAGTCCGCGCATTACGTCACTTGCTCACTAGTTTTAGGTCATATTGTCGTTGAATTATAACTAATAAACACTATCTACGTCATGTGCTTATTGAAAAATTTGACCGTCAAAAAGTTACGATCATACCTTGTTGTTTATATTATGACCAAATCTCGATTGCGGTGACCGGGGAACAAAATCTGCGGACAGTTGATTGGTCGAATGCAGTTTGGCCGATGATAAGAATACTGAATAACTGATAATAATATTACATACTTACTATATACCCATAGTCCTATAACCACAGAATATAATATGTGCTGTAACTGTAATACGTGTAATATAATATATTTGTGACATCTACAGCCTGCCGCCGAAGAGCGAAAAGGAAGATTCATATTCAAAAGAAGAGAACCATCTAATCAGATTTTAGATTGACGAAATTAAAAAGGGATTCCGTGTTTCCAGTAGTAAGGAAAATAATAATTACCAATATAAAATATACCAGCTTTGTTTCCAATTGTATAGTATTTCGAAACGTAGGTACCCAATTCAAAATATTGCGCTTCCAGATTTATTCACAGAAATCTTAGAACAATACCAAATTTAAATGTATTAATATATAGTGTCGAAATCTTGGGTCGTCTCGTACAATTATGAGGCTTCTTTGGGGGTGCAATGCAACCCCCGATAGTTGCGACACGCTAGCACTGCTTCTATTACTGTTGGTTGTATAACAATTAATCAAAACATACTCTTTTTTTTCCCGGAAATAGCACTCCAAATCATATTTGCGTCGTATTTTTTACACCCCGGTTAAAATCAATCTATCTTTCTATCGTTTTCCGTTTTGCATCAACTGAACTTACTATCTCACCGATTTCGATTTGTCTGGTATTGATGCTATTTGTTAAAACGAGAGTGAATAAATTATGAACAAATTAACTACTACTCATTTTAATTCATTGAATACTTACTTCAATATAAATGTATAATTTCAAACCATTACAATAATCTATTATCGAGGTTTATATACATATATTGGATGATTTACCAAGCAGATACAGCCACCTTTTTTTCTTCAATAGGTAGTGCAGTTTTTCGAAATCTGATTTTTGGAATTTTTAATATACACAATACACATACTTACTTTAAAGTTAAAGACCATATTTTAAAATTCATGAGATGTTTTTTAATAGTTACTTAAGGAGTATCCCGTTGAGATACAAAATTATGTTTTTCAATAAAGAACCTTCTTTTGAACCTTAAAGTATTCAGTGTATGATGTCTGCCGCTGTCTTAGAGCAAGGACTGATGTCGTTCACTTGGTTAATTATAATATTAAATAATAACGAATAACGAGTTAGTTTCATTACTATAGGTATCACATAATTCATTTTTGTAGTTACATTACAACCTTTACTACATAGCACGATCTTTAATATTTTACACAGACACAGAACAACTTTAAACATGAAGTGTGTGCCGTTACTCATTATTTCAAAAGTTGCCTACAGTGGATAATTTTTCTGAACATTTTGACGTATCTGCAGAATAAAAATGCCTACGACTACTTTTTGAGTAGTCACTACACATTGAGTTCTAAGAATGGTATTATGGTATTGGGTAGTTAAAGTTTTAATTGAGGTTTTCGGCTGAGATGATTCGAACATTTTAGTTATTAACATTAATGTAAGACAAAATAGACCCCCTACCTATATCTATCTAGTTAAAACAAATTAATGGTTGATTTCACGAGTTTGAGTTATTACTTATTGTTGACCAATATATAGAGTCGCTAAAAAATCATTTTCTCAAAGCTTTTAATTAGGTACCTTACTATCTTGAATGTTCAGAGGTCTTTATAAAATGTTTTAATTCAAACTATCTAGCGTGGTTTTTAGTTATTTTTAATTTAATGATGGCAACGTGGTGGCATAACTTTAGATTACACAAAATATTTATTCTGATTTCAAAATAATATAATCCATGACTAAATAACTTTAGTCATGGTATAAACAAATTTAAATATTTAAGTCATGGAAAAAATGTATATCTTGGAGAAAATTGTGTTGTGTACAACTCTCAAAACTCAAAATGGCGATATTATCAACTACATACTGTTTTGCTTATCAATGCACTATTTAATATTTATGCCTAAGCAAATAACTATTAAAGTATTTACTATGTAATAAGCACTATTGGCTATTCCATTAATATTTTTCCTTTTAAGTTTTAATTTTAAGTGTTCATAATTTCGCATAATGATATAATCTTAATATTTATAGTTTATAATTTTGTTGATACTTGCTTTAGTTTTCAACTGTATTTATTAGAAAATTGTAATGCCACTCGCCGCCTAGTGCCTACAGATGTAATTGTACACTTTGTGAATTTTCGACCAATTAATGAGTTAATGTAAAATGCATACTTTTAAAAAACACTGTGCATTTTTCTGAAATATATATTATAGTTTCATTATTAATATTTTGAATTTTGTAATATATGTGTGATGTGTATGAGTACAAATACAATAACTATTGAATATTGATTACCTTTCATCCTCAAGACTCCTAAATTTGAAAGAAGTAATGATACATCCCAAGATAGTAAACTGCTAACATTATAATTTATAATTGTTGTAAATCATTAAAGGAATATTGTTGACTTAAATTTAAATGTATTTTAAGATAATGTCTTCTGATTCTGAAAACGATTTTACACGGAAATCTGAAAAAGTTTATGATGAATTGGAAAAACTAATTTCATCCGTGGATGCTGATGAAAAATTATTAAAGGTTTGTACTCAATATCTACTACATATTTTTTTCTATTTTGTTCAAATCAGTAATAATAAACATATTTTCATTATAAAATCTGATTCTTATATGTTATACTTAAATTGTTGCTCATGCCTTTCAATAACAAATAAATTATTATAATAGCTAGTGGTTTAATAAAACCTTGAGTTAATGAAAATGTTAGGTATTATGCTTTTAATAATATCTAACCATATACCATTATAGTAAACTATTACTATTTAGTTGTGACAACAGTCACAACTTCACTACATCTATTTTCAAACATCAACAAAATAATTGTTATATCTACTTTTGACTACTGTACTATAGTTATAAATGTTATATTTTTATTTTAAATACATGTTATACAAAGGAGTGAACATAGATTGATTGATAACATTAATTAAAAGTAAATCAATCAATCAAAAGTTCAACTAATTTTAAAATTTAAAAGTTAAAATATTTGTAACTACGTTCAAAAATGGATCACTTAGGTGATATCTACGTTGCTAAACTATTTAATTTATTATAGTATAATTTTCTAATATCTCTAAATATATAATAATCTATACATTTTAAATAAATTTTGATTTTACATTAAGTCTCAATAAAAATATAGGTATTGTAATTTTTTCATTTTTGAAAAATTACTCATATTTATTTAGTTATTAATAGATTCTTGGAATTATGTCTTAACCATTAATATGTATATTAAATATAAATTTATATAGTAATTATACATATATCAGCGTATATATTAAATTAAATATTATTTATGTTTTTCTACTTATTTTATTCTATTATGTTTTAATCACTAGATGAAAATGGATAAAAAAAATTCAAATGGCACTGAGAACAAGAACCAAGGGTCAAATGGCTTAGCTGATCATAAAAATGATAATGAGGTAACTTACTATTTTACTGATTTTGAATTTAAAAAAAAACACTATATTTTTATAGGCAATGTTTAACTTAGTGAAGTCGTAATTTTTTTTTAATATAAGAAAATGGTGTACATTTTTATTTGTAATCTTTTTAGCTTATGTATATTAAAAAAAAAAAGAATTGTCCTTCTATTTTAAAAGTTAGATTTAAATCTGTTATATATATAATGTAACTTAAAGTTGTATAATATTTATAAAATTCCTTCTTTAATTGACTATGTTACTTTATCCAAATTACAAATAAGTTTTTCTTTTTTATTGTATATATCAAGTACATACATATTATGTTTATGTATATTTTTTCAGAATGTACATATAAAATACTGTATAGTGTGTTAAATAAAAATAAAATAATTATTTGATATATTAGTAGTTATAAATTCTATCAAATCAAAAGAATTATTAGTAAAGTATTTGTTGAAGTTTTGGGTTTCTTAGAAATGTGTTGGATACAAAAATAATGTCTGCATATTTTAATAAATTAAATATAAATTCAATTTTTTAGCTTAAAAATATAAATGAATTAGAAGATAACTCAGTAGCCATGAAAAATGAAAACGGAAATGAAGAGAAAAAAAGTGATGAAGATGAGTCTAAAGACAGTCAAAATTATTCAGAAGATGGTAAAGAAGAGCTGGAATTATCAGAAATGATTGTTTGTGATGAAGTAGCTGGTGATAGTGATGAAGTATGTTTTTTCTATATTACGTTTTCTATTGTGTAAAATATAATTACATTAAATATTTATGTAGGATGTTAATAAAATGGAAGTTGAAGTGACAAGTGCTAATGATAAAGATAAATATGGAAAAGATACCAAAAAAATAAAAAAAGAAACAAAAGAAAAAGAAAGCAACAAGAAAAAATATGATAAGAAATCAGGTAACTTTTATACATTGTGTGTATGTTGTTCCATTTAATTGTAGGTAAGGTTAAAGCTGAGCTCAATTTCTAAGGATATGATGTTTTAATGGGACATGTAGCTACTTTATTTGACGAATTTGCTGCAACATCCTTTAAAGTTAAAAACAAAATTCAAAATTCTTCTTTTTAGTTTTTGTTTGGAAGAATAAATGTTAAAATAATTTAACATTTATCGATTAAATAAATAGTTGTTAAGTACTATCAATATTTTAAAATCATAAGAGAGATTATTTTACTCTATAACCTTTGTATGTACTGTGTATGGATATTGTATCGATATTTCATCTGCTTTTTGTACACATCAAGTGAGAGATAGATACGTGCAGCCAATGTGTCTTTATTTGATAAATACACCTTGGCTGTGGTTCTTGTGCTTGAGTGTGTGACTTATGACTATGCATCTAGATAGAAAATTTTAAACAGGGGATCTCACTAACATATTGAAGTATATTATCAATACTAGTTATCATTATTTCCTATATAAATAAATATTATTAAAGGCTATACCACTGCTCAATGTTTGACCAATAACTAATGCAGTTATATTATAGGTCCGTCTGTTGGTACAATAGGTCTATGATATTATACAAACTATACATTTTTTAATTATTTTATTTCAAATATAATGTTATTGCTATACTGATATTAACTTATATCAATATAAATAATAGACTTAGTATATTTTTTGATCTAGACCAATATGTATTTATAATGTGGAGACTAGATACCCAAACATATCTGAGAGTAAATATGTTTGGCTCTTAAGTCTCCAATATTAATAAACTAGTCAATTTAATGATCACAATTTTAAATATTAAGTGGATAATTTAAACATTCTTATAACTGACTAGTAACATTTAAATCATAAATTATAAAAAAAAAACAAGAAAGCCAGGTGTGCTATATTGTAAGTTTCAAGTGTACTTTGTCATTGAGTAAGTCATCATAATGGATGTGTTAAATTTGAATCAAACTATGAAATACAATGATAATTATGTCTAGAATATGATAATATAAATATTTGTTGAAAATGCAGTCTTGAACTCTTAATTGTTATTCATTCTTAAATTAAGATTAAATATATACATATATTTAAGAATTGACATTGCATAGTTACATATTCCTGTTGTTAGATTGAATTGTTAGTTAAAAAAAAGGACTTTAATTTTATTATTTGGGATTTGAACCCTCATCTCACAACAAATAAATACTAACTACATGTAATCTACTATTAAAAAACTCCCTGAAAGTTGAAAATTTAAGCATTTACTCCCAAACCTTGAAGGTGAACACAAACAAATAATAATAAAAACAGGTATATTTTCATTGCAAGAAAAATACATTTACTGCTCTACTGGAAATCTAAAATGTGAGTGTTTTACTGATAACATTTGAAATTTGCAAAACTTGTCACAGTGATTATAGTATTCTAGAGGTAGCATCTTATATTTTAGTCTATTATCTAGTATTATACTATTAATTACTTTTCTTTAAATATTAAAGTTAAGAGCTGTCATTTTTTATTCACAACCCAATACCTATAAAGGACTAAGAAACATGAATTATAAGAGATTTTATTTCTGTACTGGGCTTTACTACAGTATATTTTTCTTATATATTCATTATTATTAATTATTTGTACTTTCTAGATTCTAAGTCAAAAGATCGATTGAGGAAAGAAGATTCAAAAAGAGTTGACAAAAAACGATCAAGAACACCAAGCAAAGAAAGATCAAGCAAGGACAGTTCATTGAAGAAAAGATCAAAAACTGTATGCTCATAATTGAGGAATAGATTATTATTTTACAGCACTGTGTTACTTGTAAACTTGAATATTTATTAATTTTATTAGATTGATAAAGAAAAGGAATCCAAAAAACTCAGAGAACTTGATAAGTTTTGGCAAACTGTGCGTGATGATCCATCTGACTTTATTGGTTGGACCTACTTATTACAATATGTTGATGGAGCGGTAAATTTATAAAGTTTATCATATATTTATTCAATCAAGTTACTTGAATAATTTTGATTAATTATTTTTATTATCTTCAGAAAAATATTGAAGCAGCACGTGAAGCTTATGATGCCTTTTTAGATTTATATCCATATTGTTATGGTTATTGGAGAAAATATGCTGACTATGAAAGGAAAAATGGATCTAAAGAAAATTGCGAAAAGGTGAGTTAACATTTTTACTATATGAATTGAAATAGACAGTTCCATTTTTAATTCTAAATCCAAAAATAAATAACTGAAATGGTTGTAGAATTTTAAAAACTGTTTGGGAGTGTGTGGGATACATAATTAAATTTGAATTATTTATTCAAATTTAAATTATTGTTCCCATCAATATTATTACTGACTGTTATACAACATTGTTTTTTTGAATAATTTTAAATTATTCTTTTTTTTTCACCTGTTTGTGTTGTGATTGATAAAACCGTTAAGAATAAATAAAAAATTCCAATAAGAAGAAGATCATATTGATTTTTATATTAATATAAATTGTCAATTATTTTATAGTTTGAAAGATAATAATATATATTATATAAAATATAGTAATAAGTAAATATATTAAGCTTGATTGTTAAAAAGTAATTATTACAAATTACAATGATTCACAATGTGTAAAAATATTTTTTTTGTAATGTGAAGATTGTACTGTTGTTTATTTGTATTAACCACCATAAAGAGAGATGTATTCAAGATGCTCAAGCATTTATTTTTATGACCATAGATTGTTGGCATTTAATAAGTTTATTATTAACATTTTAAATGTTTTAATTTTATAATAATAATTACCGTTCAAAACACAAACAGCTGTTAACCATAAAATGATGTTCTTCTGATTATTATTAATTATTACTGTGATTGTTATTTTATTAACTATATTTCCAACCATAATTATTTAGTTTGTGCTTAAATTTAAATTTATTAATAATAAAATAAGTTAATAAGTTTTATATTAAAATTAAGTATGTTTTCTGATACGAAGACGAAGATGCAGTTATGTTAATCATGGATTTAATTCAGTTTGAAGTTTCTACATCTTATTATTAGTCTCAAGTGTTATTTTCAAAAAAATCAACACTATTCAAACCTACATTACATGTGTCATTCAAACCAAGCTGACAGTTATTTAATATAATTTTAGTTTTTCAATATTTTGCTTAAAAAAATGCAAAATTGATACTTGTTTTTTTTTTTTAAATTTCTATTGTTAATATTGTTGTATGATACTTAAAAATATCTCAACTTTTCAGGTGTTGTGATTGATTTTATCCTTTGCCTAAAATATATTTCCCTCTTAGTAAAAACTTTTCAAGATTTTCTTTATAACTATTTAACATGATTTTAGTCTAGATATTTTTCATCAGGTTGCTGCTGGATAAAGCACAAAACACTGCACGCTCCACCGTGGCCCAAAAAAGCACGAATTTCACTAAAAAGCGTGAAAAATATGTTTATTTGATTCTTAAATATCATTAATTTGTATACTGTATTGTTAATTAAATGACATGGCGTGGTTTCATATAAATATTAGGTATAATACAAATAATTATGTATTAAGTTTTTGTAATTATATTACAATTAAGTAATTAAGATAAATCTTTGTTATTATTATTAGGTATTACTATTTTAGTTATTATATTATTTTTTCTTATTATTTAAGTTATAATATTTGTTAAATTTAATTTAATGATAAGAAAGCATAATGCGGCATTGCGACACACGCCAAGAGCTGTTTTGGATATATTTTGGGTAAGCGGTGATTTATAAAACTAGTCATAAGGTTATTTGTAAATGTATTAGATTTAAATCCTTTTGTTAAAGGCATGATTATTTAATATTTAAGTGAACTAAAAATTATTAATATTAATTTATGTTTATATGATTTATTTGTTTTAAATTGTGCACAGGTATTTGATCGTGGCTTAAAAGCTATACCATTGAGTGTTGACTTATGGATTCATTATATGGGTTATATGAAATCAGCTTATCCAGATGATGAAGACATGATAAGGGAACAATTTGAAAAGGCAGTAGAAGCTTGTGGAATTGAATTTAGGTAAATATATTTTTAAATCAATTTTCCAAATGATTGTTATAATGGTAAAAATCAATTGTTCAAGATCGGATCGTTTATGGGATCATTACATTAAGTTTGAATTGGAATGCAAACAATATTCAAGAGTTACAGAAATATATGAGCGTCTAATTGCTACTCCCACGCATGGATTTTTAAATAATTTTGAATGGTAATATTCATACGGCATATGAAATTTACAAATATATTTTTATTTTATTTCATTTTTTAGTTTCAAAGACTATGTTAAAAAATATCCTAAAAACAAAATTTTGGAGGCTGTTAAATTTTTGGAGTTAAGAAAAGAAGTATTAGCTGAGATTAAGGAAGCTGATGCTAAAAAAACCCATGGTAGAAAAATTGATTCTGGTTCTGACTCTGACGACATGGCAGATCCTATGGAACAAGTAATCCATGAAATTAATTTTGTCTTTAAAATGAGTAATTTTATATGTTTGTTTCACTTGTTTAGCGCACCAAGGAAGAAAATTTAATGAAAGAGAAGATGATTGCATCACGTATTGCTATACATAAGCACACAGCAGAAATGGTTGCATTACGATTACCCTATGAAGAAATGGTCAGTTCTAGATTTTGTTTACTTAACTTCATTGAACACTTGTTTTAGTTGTCTTTATGTTTTAGATTAAGCGGCCTTATTTTCATGTAAAACCTTTAGAAAGATCTCAAATTAGAAACTGGAAAGAATATTTGGAATTTGAAATTGGCCAGGGTTCGTACAAACGCATTGTGGTGCTATTTGAAAGATGTTTAATTGCTTGTGCTCTTTATGAAGAATTTTGGACTAAGGTTTATAATTATTCTCAATAGACTAATTTTCATTTGAAAATATTAATTAATGATTTTTCCTATAGTATGTAAGTTATTTAGAGAGTCTTGAATCTAATGACCATGAAGTTAAAAGCCGTATTGAAGACATATACATTAGAGCTTGCACCGTTCACCATAAGAATAAGCCTGGTATTAACTTAACTTGGGCTCTACATTTAGAAAATAATGGTAACTGATTTTTATATATTATTGTCCTGTTATATAAACATTTTAAATTTCATATTTTCTTTAAAAACAAATATTATTGCTTTAGGGCAATATGATAAGGCTGCTCAAATTCTAGATATGTTAGACAGTGTATCCCCTGACAAAAAGTTAATAATCCAAAGAAGGATTAATTTGGAAAGACGAAGAAATTGTAATGATAGAGTATGCGAATTATATGAACATTACATAAGTACAGCAAACTCTTCATTAACTTCTATCCTATTGACAGTTAAATATGCTCGATTTGTCTGGAAAGTAAGAATATAACTAAAACAACTTTGTAATAAACAATAAGCAATATTCAAATAAATATTACCATTTTAGATGTTACACAACACTGATCGAGCTTCTGAAATTTTGTTGGCTGAAGTTGAAAAAATAAATGTTTGTATATAAATTATTGAATATTAATTAGTATATAACACATTTTTTTCATTTTGTTCTAGAATGTTCAAAAAAGTAATCGTTTGCTGTTACAATTAATTGAAATCAAAATGAGCGACAATCCTATGAATATTTCTGCTGTGGTCAAACTGATCGATAGCATCTTAGCTATGAAGTCCATTGAAATCGAACAACAAGTTATTTTTGCTCAACGCAAAGTTGAATTCCTAGAAGAATTTGGCAAGGACATACTTTTGTAAGTATTAGAGAACTCATTAAATAATGGCAAGACAAAGATTAGATACTATGGTAGGTTGGTAGTTGGAAAAATTAATTTTAATTATTAAACATCTCAATAATAAAAAAGACAAATTTTTTAATCAGTGATGGGCACTTTGTTTGTAGTGAAAATGTTGAAATAGCCCCCCTTTTTTTTTTAATTAGAAATTAATTTATAATCAATCAAGTATATTTATTTAACCTCCATTAGAGGTTACATAGATATAAACAATTATCACTGTACCTCAGTTTATAATATTGTTTTGAAATTAAACATATCAAAATACTTAATTCATTATAATATTAACATAAAAAAATATATATATTAGAACTGCTAACCTTTAAAAAAAATTTTTAAAACATTGGTTATATTAACCTCGAACTTAGTTTTTTTTTAATTTTAATGAACCTAGGTTATGTAATGATAAGAATTTTCCTTTATATGAAAAAAAAAACAGTTATCACTTATCAGTATTCAGTGATCAGTATATGGTGTTTTAAAATTTTAACTTTTTATTATATTACAAAGTTGTATCAAAATTCAACATGCCTATGAAAAGTTATATACCATACTCAAGTGAATCACATTTTCCATTAGAAAATTTACCTTATGGTGTATTCTCTACTGCCGACAATTCAACACATCGTATAGGAGTTGCTATTGGTGATCAAATTCTAGATTTAAAATACTCCAAAAATGTTTTTGATCATCCATTATGTGAAGTATTTCAACAGCCATCGCTTCAAAGTTTGATGGCTTCAAATAAAAACATATGGTCTCAAGCTCGTAAGTCAATTCAATCTTACTTAAGCATTGAAAATTCTGAGAATTTGAAAAACGGAGTATTTTGGAATCAAAATGAAGTTGAAATGCATTTGCCTACTACAATAGGTGATTTTACTGATTTTTTTTCATCATATTATCACGCTTACAATTGCGGTTCCCTCTGGGCACCTGATAAACCTGTAGCTGATAATTTTAAAAATATGCCAATTGCATATCATAGTCGAACATCATCAATTAGAATATCGGGTACGCCAGTTGTTCGACCAAATGGGCAGTATTTAAAAGACGGACAAGTGAAATTTGGTCCTACAGAAATGTTAGACTATGAACTAGAAGTGGCATTTTTTGTGGGTGGTTCATTGAATTATTTGGGTGAACCGATACCGATCAACAAAGCTTCGGATCACATATTTGGTATGGTTTTATTGAACGATTGGAGCGCCAGAGACACACAAAAATGGGAATCATATTTTCTTGGACCATTCCTTTCAAAAAATTGTATTACAACCATTTCACCCTGGATAGTGACAATGGAAGCTTTAGAAGAATTCAAAACAGACAACTTTAAACAAGATCCAACTCCTTTGAAGTATTTACTACACGACAATAAATACAATTTTGACATAAATTTAAATGCAAGTGTCCGTGGTCAAAAATCGCAGCAAACTCACTCCATCTGTAACACCAACTATAAGTATATGTACTGGACTCCATTGCAACAAATCGCACATCATACAATCAATGGCTGCAATTTACAACCAGGTGATTTATTATCATCTGGAACAATCAGTGGTCCAGAAGAGGAACAGTGTGCTTGTTTGACAGAGAGAACTCGTGGAGGGAAAATATTTGTAGACCTGGGTGAAAGAAAGTTAAAATTTTTTGAAGATGGAGATGAAGTAACAATATCAGGATTTTGTCAAGGAAACGGATACAGAGTTGGTTTTGGCAACTGTAGCAGCCAAATTCTTCCAGCTAAACACTTAGCATAAGATTTAAAATTATATCTTACATGTATTTGATATTTTTTATTGATTTTATTGAGTTTGGAAAATGTTTTAGTTGGTGTATTTATATATATATATATAGTTTAAGAGTTTTTTTTTTTATAATATAGTAATGTAAACTTTTTATGAACTAGTTGAATTTAAAATGCAATATATATTTCTAAACGAATGAAAAAGTGTCCGTTTTTACTGATATATTTTTTAATAATTCATGATAAGTTACTAAGGATAATATGAAAATATAATTATGAATTAGCCAGTGGTTCTCAACTTAAATTATGAGGGAAGGAAATTATAGACAATAGAGGGGTTAGCTGGATCATCCACTGGATATTGTAATTTGAATACTATCAAACTCCTGCACAATTATTCATATTAGTCCCCCTAAATCAATTTATATAAAAACGTTTTATTCAAAATTACAATAATAAGTGTGGCCAATTATTTTAATATTAATAAATTATAATTTATTGTTTTAGGATAAACAAGGCTACAGCTGAGTTGAAAAGGTATATGAAAACATACAATGAAAGTGAAAAAAAACCAGAAGTTATGGATACTCCTTGTAGTAGTAAGACATAATTTGTTTGATGTTAACCATTTGTTTTTAATACATTTATAGTATAAACTCTTTATGAATGTAAATATCTATGTTTAAATATTATTTTAATAATTTGATGATGTTGATTAGAGTTTGTCATTATTTTGTAACTAAATCTTAGTCTTTTAAAACATTTTTATATGTATTATAAATATATTGACACTGAAAAAAAATTGAACCTCTTGAGTTTTGTGTGTAAGAGAAATCCAAGCAATTAGTAATCAAGATAATAACACAGAAAATGAAATATTAGTTACAGATTTATCAATTGTTATTACTTTACATTGTGTTATTTATAAAAACTATTCTACAATAAAATGTATTCAACTATTTTATGACTTACTAATCTTTTTTTTTTATGAACTACCAAAAAATTGTAAATAATATAAAAAGTAATTAACAAAAAAAAAAAAAATGTATAAAAATACAATGTTTATTATTTTGGTATTTACGAAGAACAATACTGTTAAAATTAAAATAACAATTGACAAAAGTAATATTAACCTACTTAACATAATCACCAAATTTCTCAGAAAAATATCCAAATCTGATTTCACAGTCAGGAGTAGGTTCAAGCATTATTAATGAGTCATCTTCCAATCCCTTTACATCAGCTGTAAAACAATATTTGTAATCAATTAAAATGAATACAAATATTTACACAACATTATTTTCATTATTTTAATATATTTTGAAACAGCTATTGAAGTGTATTATGTAATAGAGAATTATTATACTAACAATATTTCTTGTAAAAAAATAATGAATATAACATGTATTACATAATTATGTGACAAGTAGTAACTAAAGCATTTAAAAAAAATTTATATGGACAGACAATATAAAATGGCCCCTAAACTATAACCTAACTAACCTTTAATCTTTGAATTATTGAAATTGATTCAATAAATAATTTTTACTTACAAAACACCAAGTTATGATTCAACGGCGATGGATTGGAAAAAAATGAAGGTCTGCAAATATTTTTTATGTGAATCATTTTTACACACTTCATAGCCTCAAGTATCTATTATAATACAAAACATATTTAAATATTAAATAATGAGAAGAAATGTCGTATAAATAAATAAATAAATAATACAATGTTCTGTACAGTATACATACTTCTACAAGTTCCCTGACGGCCATTGGCTGTAAGATGGTGCAATACTCTTTTTTCAGAGTTTTCAGGTAAATACCGGGTTTGACAATTATTTTTGTTAGAACAGAGTTCAAAAACTTTTCCATAAGTTCTTTGTTGATAGTTAAATTCAATCGGGTCCAGGGACGGATTATTACGCGATCAAAGGTTTCAGTGTTTGTTCTAAATGCCGTGTTTAATAGTAAGTAAGCAAAATGAATGACTGTCAGAACATAAGTACTACTTACTCTGTTGGATGTTCTTCGCGCATCCTTTTGATGGGCGGGAGTATTGAGTCTGTATCCTCAGAATCTGACCTAAAAATAATAATTAATTGATTAATTAATTTTATTAAATTGTAAAAAAAATAGATCATACTCTATATGTAATAAATTTTCATCTTCCATAATTATTGTGTCCACAGCACTAGACCAATTTCCACTTGGAATTTTTACTAGCCACAAATCCGTATATTGGTGATGCACATACACGGGTACTTCGATGCCAGCCCTCAATAACAGATCTTTTTCCGTCAGATATCGCACTGACGTTGTAAGAGCAAACAAAGACAAATCTTCAAAGTTTTTCTGTTCATATGTAAATAAAACAATAATATTATTTGGACAAAACAGCAGAATAATGTATTACCTCACTTATAATTTGTGTATACATTTAACTATTCCTTACTTTGATTTCTCGCTGAGAAGCACCGCATTGTCCCTTGTTATAACAAAACTTGAGAATCTGGGTGCACAAATCACTCAGTCCAGTTGAGAGGTATTCAAGCTGTGGATTGAATGTCGGTCGACTGATAAACATAATGTTAATGTTATATCATAGTATTAAAAATTGTACTTGGTTTGTATATTAATATCAAATTTAAATTAAATCACACACCGGAAAATGTTTTTCGCAACTAAATCAATTTCCTCTTCTAAATTTTGTATAGATTGTTTTAGTTTACAAATAACCTAAAATTGGGAACACAAAAAGGTAATTATTATGAGTTGTAAGGGTCATCAACATGCACAATACTTATAATATTATAATTGTATATTTTATGTTGACAAAATAACACTTAACCTGATAATTTTTTAGCTGTTTTGTGACAGAAGTTATTATTTTGATGTATTCAACCGAATCGTTACTAGTCGATAGTAAATCAAAATGACGACTTCTCATTCTATAAGAAATATAATTTTTCAATAATATTACACACTTACATGTAAAATATTTTCATAAAAATCTAATTATTAAAACACAAATATAAATGTAAAATTAAATATATTATTAGTAAAAGTAAAGTAAATAATAATAATTACCGTTTTAGAGTGTTTTTCAAGCATTTAGATGCCTCATCTAAATTTTCATCTGGCATATATTCCAAATACTGTAATAAGAAAACAAAAATAGAAAAATCATCGAAATGGAGGAAAAAACAATAATATTGACCCTAGGTATTATTTTTAAATGGTTATCTTTCATCAAAATCAATCGAAACTGCAACTAGGGGTGAGCTGGGAGAACTTTATACCTCCCTCCCCCCAAAAAATTAATTATTCAATTGTTTCCTAAAATATTAATAAGCCTTTTAAGGTTCAACTAGAATTCTTATTTTTTTTTTTTATTGAAAAAATGTAATTATTATATTTTTATTAAAAGTTTATAATTATTTTACATTTCCTATGACATGTATGGTAAATATCATTAGCTGTATGCCTGTATTTGTTTTTAAGGAAACAATTTATAATGGTACATTGCTACGGTTATCATACATAATTTTACAGTATAATCACTGAACTATAATAAACAGACAGTATATAGTTATTATTAAAAATAAAACTTTAGTAAATAAATATTTTACATTTTTTGTATATTTTTAAGTTACTTTGCAAATAATTTCAGGTGGGAGCTACAGCCCCACCAATATTTTATCCTCAGTTGCGTCGCTAAATTAAATTGATACAATACAAATTTGACTATCAGAAAAAATTCAAAATTACCATTATAAATATTTTTTAACACTCTAATTAATTCGGATTCATGCATTTCAGTTTATTTTTATTACTTATTTTTTATATTTAATTGAATTTTACAAATGTATACTAGCATATTATTCCTTCACTGCTTTTTAATAGGTTTCTGAAGTTACATTAAATTTACTCATTTTTAAGAATATATTATACAGGACACGCTTTTGTATGCTTCTGTAATTTCATTTTATACTTCGAATTCTAAAGTACATTAATAATTGAAAATTTAAATTTTTGATAAAATGGTTTTTTATAATTTTTTTAAAGTATAAATTATATAAAAAGTAAGTTCACTTGCCTTTTTATCAAACTCAATTGAAATATCTACAATATTTGTCAATGACAAACTGGTTAGTGCAGTGCACAGGCCACATGAAGGATACAGTAACAGAATCTTACGTTCAGATAGATCTTCTTTGATACTTGAATATGCAAAATAAGCACCTCTGTAACGTCCCACATCTTTGTTGCCGATTAATGTTGTAAAAAACCTATAGTTGTAAGATACAGTTAAAAAAAATGACAGTAAATATTAAATAATAATTATTATAACTATAGGGTTTAGGAGTTTTATTCATAGGCGTGAGCAGACTTTTTTCTCAGGGAATGCCAATATATTTAAAAATAACCCAATTTTTATCTCCCTTCAAAAAAACAGGGGGATGCCATGGCCTACCCTGTATCCCCCCTGTGCACGGTTATGGTTGTATTGCATTAGCATGT
>PVMI01079057.1:0-15987 GCA_008528875.1 Aulacorthum solani
TATCGAGTACCTATTATATCCAAGACAATTTTGATTTCAGACAGTCTAAAACATTCTGATTATTACGGATAGTTGTACGCAAAGGTGTCATGTCACTTAACGTCACGTTGTTTAAAACTCGTAGCAGGTATTATAGAATTTAAAATAAAAAACATACTCACGATTTATTATAATTAAAGAGTAAAAAAAGAGTAAAAATAAATCGTTATTTTGAGTTATTTAATAGTCTCAAACAATAATTTGTTTTCTTATTTTTGTCTAAACTATAGATAATCTATAATAAAAGTAAACAAACCTTCTGTAGTTATGCGGAAAACATTTTCTTTTGTACAATGTACAAAATAAAATAGTATATAGGTTGTCAGAAAGTCTAGCTAACATATAGCTATTATTATTATACTCATTGCATACTAATAAAAAATTAAAAACAACCATTGCATACCGCAATATTATGTTTTGTAATCTAACCTGACGACTGACACAGACAAATAGATAACCTATTAACTATTATACCTAAATATGATACTGTTATAAGTAAAAAAAATCTTTGTATATGGCATTTGACCTTTTTTTATACGAATTAATTATTTGCCGCTAACGCTTAACCAGCAATAAGCATTTTATACGACAATATGAAAAATTAAAATAGCTTTGCCCTTAGCGAACCTCACAACATTTAAATTTTTTTCAGAATAAATTAACTTTAGTTAATACTGAATTTGTTCCATTACTATGCACACTTAACTTAATATATGGATAAAATAGTATAGTCTATACTTTATATACTTTTCGTATTTCGAAAATTATTAATATAATATGCTTACCTATATTGTTCATATATAGTATATTATAATATACCTAATAGCGTTTGATCCGTTTTTGGTCACATTCTATAAGTGTTTTTCTGTCATTATTTTACTTTGCCGCCAGACTTTTTCTTGAATTATCTTTTTGTAGTTTCCTATTCTTAAAGTTCTTAAATCTCCTATTTCGTAAATTTCTATCTTTTCCTGTATGTATGGTTGAGTCCCGTAGTAATTTGCCTCACTGCCCTTGCTGATTACTTTTATCCCCTCCTCAAAATGTGCCCTAATCAGACACGAATACTGAGATGGTTTAGGAAGTTCGACCAACCAACCAAAAAAAAAAAAATGTTTTTGTATAACATTAATTGTACTTCTATATTATAATTTATAAATTTTATTTTGCAAATAATAAAGTGGTTAAATATAAAATAAGAAAGTCAGATAATTTAATATTGGAAATAGTATTGATGGCGACTCGGATGGCGAATAGAAAACCAGAATTTAAAAAAAGTTAATTTTCGAAGAAAGATAGAAAAGAAGATGGTGGGTTTTACAAGAGGAAAGAGATGGAAATAAAAGAAAATGGGTTCAAAATCACAAATAGTTTCCTCGGGATGAATAATAGGGAGTTTGTAATTTGCACCAAAATAAAGATATGTAATTTTCACCACAACAGGTAGCCGAAAATAGTATTTGTAATTTGCACCAAAATGAGTATATTATATTAGTGATTGGCAATATCGATCGTTAAATATCGCCAAATGACTTCTCAAACCAGTGGACGAACTAATCAAATCCAAGTTGCTTTAGACCAGTATAACAACAAATTTATATCAAGAACTTTATTCATTGAATTAGTTTCATACAAATACAAAGAACCTGTAAATATCTAAACAGTGAATTATAAATATATGTAAAGTGTAAACGTATGTAAATTTATACTTAATATGCTATTTTAATCATAATTTTTTTAATTAAGTAACTTTTTAATAATTTATAACAGACTATTGACTAATGTACCTATATCTCATATTATACACAGCTGTTAAAACTTGTTCGATTATTTTTTCGATAATACCTATCTTATTATGATTGATTTTAAATTTGGTGCAAATTACATTTCCTATTTCTTACTACTTGAGATGTTGCATATTACAAACGTAGTTTAAAAATGTTGGTGCAAATTACACATGTTGAAAATATTTAGGGTCAATTTTGATGCAAATCGACTACTCCTGAATAATTCAAAGAGTAGGGGGGACGAATTAAGAAAAACAGAATGGAATAATTGTGAAGAAGGTTGTGTCCTTAAGAAAGTTCATTGTAGGTAGGTACTAATCAATATAATTACATTAAGATGAATTATAAGTATGAGTATAGTAAAATAAACATCATTATAATATAGACTATTACATGATAGAAACATATATAATATAGGCGTATTGATACAGTCATACAGAGTATTACAGACTATACGAGTCGTATGTATAAATGTTTTTTATTGTAGTAATGAACCGAGAATGAACAGAAGTTTTTATAAACTTGCCACCTATACAATACACATTTCACGCATGTAATAAAAACGATCTCTAATAAAAATTAAAATGTTACTTTCAATAGATTAGGTTTAAAATAAAAAAAATTATTATAGTTTCAATTATAAATTATTATAACATTAATAATAATAGGTAGGTGTATACCTAAACAACTTTTTTTTAATTTGAAATTTTGTTCAATCTCAATAGCCATAATATGTTAGGTTAAGTCATAAAAATGAATGTAATAAACTAATAAGTAGTAACTAGTAAGTAATAACTAATAATCCCATTACAATAATAAAACGAACTTTCGTGGTGTATGAATAGACGTGAAATGACAGTATTTGAATAATATTGCGTCCAAATATAATCACGCCGGCCGGCATATTGTGTACACAACACATTCACGCGTAATCATTATAGGGATTAATGATTGTTTTTTATTTATGTTTGTATAGATATAGGTACCTATTGGTATATACGTTAATTTAATAACACAAGCAATTATCGTATAATATAACAATCATATTTTAATTGAACACTAATTATTAATTATTTTGAATTAACATATAGGGTTTAAAGTATAGTCTATAAGCTTGTGGTCGAACTGTCGGCATGGAAAGATTATATTGTAATAAAGAGAATATCTATCAATAATTATGGTTAGAATTCAATCAGAACTCAATTTAGAGTCTCGGAGTCTTAATTTTCAATGATCTAATTTTTTTCATATCAAATAACTTTGTTATAAAATGTAAACAAAAAACTAAATAATTACTTAGATATTTTGACAGATTATCTATCTCATTGATACAGAAAAATTATTCCAATAATTTTATATTTTATTTATTTATAGTTATTAAATAAATAATTTAAAATTCAAATAATTCATTATATCTAGCAGTGGCAAAACCTCCAGGATTATGAAAAGGGAATTTAAGTATACATTATACTAAGGTTTTACTGTTTTCGTATATAAATAATACATATTTGATTAGTGAAAAATGCCAATGGAAGGGCGAGGAGTAAACACCTTGACCCGCACACAACTGATATCCTAGACGCACATCGTGTTAAAATGTATCTAAGCAGGCGTTCCTAAATTGTATTAAGTTTGAAGGGAAAAGGGTCTAACTACTCTAACTCAATATTATAAAGCGATATAAATAATGATTTATAAAAGTATACCGTACTCGGTATACCTTTATGGCTTTACGGATCATTCCAAATACTCGGCGAGACCAAAAAATGTAGATCATGAGAATCTACTCTAATACCAAAACTAATAAAAGTGCTACCGAGTATTTGAAATACAAAATACGCATTTAAAATACTTTTACTTAAATACACATTATAAAATTGCGTTACAATAATTCAAATGTAATTATAATATGTATATAAAACCATTAAGTTTCAATAAAATGTAGATATTTTCATAGAAAAAAAAAAATAGATGTTCGAATAGAGTTGATCACATAACTTAGATCATCGGGGGTACCGGATAAGTCCAGAAAATGAATATGAACAATCGACCCGATCCGATGAACATAAACTTGGGTTCTATATATTCGATAAATAATTGTTTTACACTTTAGGGTAACTATCTAAAAATGATTGTTAAATATATATTTGTCTTTTAAGAATTTAAGATTATCTAATGATCAGTAATCACATAAATAACTTATTAACACGGATACGAATTTTTTTACGGTACATACTTACTATTTTTTAGTATAATCATCGCATATTGTGATTTGTGGTAAATCAATCTTAATCTTATTAGTATCATATACTCCGTCACTGAGTATTTGAAATACTAGATATACCTCAATACCTACCTGCAGGGTACCTCTATATAATATGACTGTTGTGCATTGTCTTACCTTGTATTTTGGGGAACCAGAAGTGATAATGATAGGCTCGTAAAAATATTACACGTTTTTATGATATATTTCGTCGCACTGTACACTGCACACTTCATACAATATTATAGAAAATTTAATACTACTAAATACACGCGTACTTGCGGACGGCGACACGAAAACGGTTTGCTTGAGAATCCGAGAAACGGACGTGGTGATGGAAACAGCCAAAGACTAACAACGACCGTTTTAAAAATTAGTCGAAAAATAGAGCGGTTACGAGTAACCTATTCGAAAACTTTACCTACCGAGTACCGCGTAATATGACGTGTGTAGCAAACGCCGGAGGTTACAACACGGTTACATTTATACAGTATGGTCGCCTGCAGCAGACAATTTATACGTACCTATTATAATATTGAGGTACCTGTCGACGAAAAAACTGGCCGCCCGGTCGGTTGAACGACGAAATCGTTTACGGAAGGCGACGCGAAATCGGTTGGTATTAGATCAAGGCCGCATGGTGGTGTCGTCACATTCCTCTGGTAATCGGTTATAACTACAAGTGACTTAAATCAAATTGGCATATTCCATATTTTCATACCATTATTTGACGCAGTAGAAGTGGCGGAACTGTAGCCCCAGTGCCTTCCCTAACGATTATAGAAAAGTTTTGGCATAGGAAAAATTAAATTTTAGAGAGGTATTAGATTTCTACATAGTACATATGCACATTTAATATTTGTCGGGGAAGCAACGATGCCCCCCCCACCTTGGCTACTGGCCTAAGGCAGACGTCCGCCAGGTACATTAAATAAATTACCCACATTCAATTAAGATACTAAACATGTACTTAACGTTTTACCTGACAGTTCAATGACACGTTTTGGAACAAATTATTTTTCCGGGCACCCTGTTTTTGAAACTGGACGCCTCCCGGCTCCGGTTACAAAACATCGTTCTCAGGACTCTGGGGTGAAAGTTGAATGAGTGTATATTCGGGTTAGGTAGTACTATAAGTATAGTAGTCGCTCTCTACACCTGCCGAAGGCAGTCGCAAAATTTGTTCTCATCATATATTATATGGACATTAAATCGTCCAGATTTCCGTCTACGGTAAAAATACCAATAAAATAATTGATAATATCTGATATACTTCGTATATTATAAATCAATCTATTTATTATTCACAATTAAAGAGCGGATTATTATTAGGTTCTTAAAAGCTTAAAATATAATTCTAGTATGCTCCAAAAAAACCTTAAAATATTCTCTTAATAATCCTAAAACTGGTAAAATATGCTGTTTTTTTACTTTAAATGATTTAGAAGTCTGTATACCAGTGACAATAGAAGCGTAGTATACTAGTATGCTATATTATATATATAGTATAAGTAAACATCAAACTTTATGCATTTATAATATTTATATTTACCATCCATTTATTGCACACTTTTTTTTTTGGTAAATGAGTTAAATTCAGTCACACTTTAAACAATCAAACAAATTAAATTTTTTTTAATTCAATTACAAACAAATTTTAAAATATTTCATTTTAAACTTAAAAATATTTTTATTTTTTTTACTTGATGAAATATTTAAACTTGAGAAATGAACAAACAATACAATACATTCTTAAACGTGAAATATAGGCTGAACACGAATTCTGTACTGATTATTAACCACTGCTGAGCTGCAATTCATAATATATGAAAAAATGCATACCTATACATACTTCCCTTAATAAACTACCTATTATAATATACATATGGTAAGCAAACAATGATAATCCAAAAATATTTAACGTTCAATTATTGTTATTCGAATAGTCGGATGGATGCCCCTACTCTAACCCTTTTCCAAGGGGATGGCACTGATTTACACAGATGTTAATCAATGCTTGTTTTCGTGTCGTGTAAATTAATATTTATTGTTTTTGATAAGTCAGCACGCCGACCGCCGACAAAAGGTGTTTGATCGTCGGTACCCGCAGTCGGTAATAAGTAATAACCAATAAAAGTCCATAGGTTATGACACGAACGTAAATAGTGTACCCACCCAGTATACTGGGTAAACGATAAAGAAGTAATACCTCGAACTATTTCGAGGTCATTGCCCATTCGACATTTGGACCTCTTTTACAAAAATATTATCGTATATGTAATTATTAGTTGGTTTACTACCAATAAGCGGCCAAGTCAACTGCCAAACTGTGCTCGTAGATCAGACTTGTCGGCTATTCACAGAATCCCGGATGAAGTCTAAAACCCCAGGACCTGATAAACAAATTACTGTAATCAGTTCGCGGGCCACGGCATTTATAATATTTATGTACTATAATATTTTATCAGCTAAAATTCTTAAGGTCGTTCGACTGTTATGGTCGGTCGCGCGTGCTTTTCAGTCTCACTCGCTTCCCCACTCTCGGCGTCAACGGTCACGTCATCGTCCTTAATGGTGATGATTATTGTTATTATTGCCATTTGCCAATCGGTGGCGGTCACAACTCACGAATAATATTATTATCATAATATCATCGCCGTCCGGAGTTCTCGTGTCTACAGGCAACACGTGCGTGCCGTCGTTTTGCGGCGTATTTCCGATTTCCAATTTCCGCGACTCGACGACGTCCGTCCTGTTCGGGTCCATTCGATTCTTCGCACTCGTACTGACGTCCTGTCACAGTTTCGACGATAAGTCCATTTCAGATACGTTTAGTGACTTCAAAATATAACTATTAATGTTTTGGAGGAGACCCGTATAGGTATTCCCCGCGCATCCGGTTCGAATAGTTTTTTTCGCCGAGTTTCCGCCGCCGTGGCGTGCGCAGGTGACGTTATCGGATTTCCTTCTTTTGGACTGAACGGCAACTGATCCGAGGCGATACCGTATGCCGAACCGCATCCGTTCGTTCGTGTTTCCGTTTAATAATCGCGGCCATCACAGCAGTGACCGTTCGACGGGAAAAGGATTCAGAACCACCGTCGACGATGAGGTACAGTTTGAGCGACATGTTCGTCAAGACCATGCCGAGCTTGAAACTCAGTGACAAAAAGTGAGTAGACACTTGTTTCGGGGATTTCGTGCAACCTGTTGCCAGTAAAAGTTGTATAGGTACTACTTGTATATCGAGATCAGTAGTTGCGATCGTAGATGCAATATGCATATTATAATATCTATAGCCAAGGCTCATGGACCGCGGTTGCGACAGACGATGCAAAAATAATAGTTATTTTATGGTTATTACGTAAGTCATTACGTCGTCAATCGACACGACTGTCAGAAAGTTATCTCTTGTAATTTCGTAAAAGTCTTTTGAAAGGGCTTTTCAAAATTTGAATTATTGTTTATTAACGACCGAGTGTAGACGGCCTTTTTACCGACTACTGAGGCCACCTGCCCGCGTTTTAAATTGTGTGCATTTCGGCAGTTGTGTACTTGTGTGTGTGTGTGTGTGTGTGTGTGCTGCCTACATTTATAACAAAAAAAATATTATTTATTCTTCAAAAGGTGATTTCTCGAGCATGAATTATTGTGATGTAACGATTTATAATTCTAATTGCCAGTGCTGATGACTGGGGATAATAGATTTAATTAGTTTAATTTCATAGTCAAATAATTTGTAATAATAATATATTATGTAATACCTTGTAATACCTATGTGGATATCATCGTTTGATGTATTTCAATTATATTATAATTATTTTTATTTTAATGATCCTATTATAATAATATTTTGAAACGTCTTGTTCTCTTGACTCTTCTTATTTGTCAAGAACCAATTTTTAGTGTTTTAATTGATTTGAATAACTCATTATTTTAATTTAAAAATTAAATATGAAGGTTTATTTTTTGATTAATGTTATGGGATATGAATTAAAATTTATATTATCTATATATATGGACTACAGTCACATAATAAAATGCTACAGTGTAGATATCTAACATATTATTATTGGACATTGAGTAATACTCTATATGTATATTATTAATATTTATAGTCATGATATCTATGTAATGATGATGGTGATGATGATGGTGATGATAATAATAACAAATATATTAGTTGATTGATAAATAATATAGCTTTCTGCTTACCAAGTGTCTTAATTATTATTTACATTTAAAATAATAATTTTATGAACAATAGTTATTACAGAAATTTATAGTTCTCAAATGATAAATAAAGTGTTTAAAAATGTAGTTTACATTGATAAAATAGCAAATTGATTATACTGATAGTAAGATATTTGAAGATATTGTTCATTATTTGATTTAAAAATGGATTTTTTATTTTATTTTTTATCACATGATTTTAATATTAATCAATATAACTATATATTTTCTTTTACAGTATGTTGTGCATTCAAGAAGAACTCGGAAACCTAAAAGACAAGGAACCAGTCAAAGATAATGCTGTCGGGATCAATAAACTAGAATCTGATGTCTTAAAACCCAGTGGCTGGTTTGATGGATTGTTAGGATGCTTAAAACCAATGTTGGGAATCATGGGAAAAGGAAACAGTCATGATCTTAAATCTTATCAAGGTAATCATACAGTTTTTTGAGTCATCAAAATTGAATAATTAGCTTAACAGTATGCTGTTTGTGTATTTCAAAATTTACAAACATTTTATAATTTTAAAATGCTCATAACTTGCTTCATAATTGCACCCAAAAAAGCCTGTTCAGGGCCCTAGATAATATTCTTACCTAGGTTTGATAATAGATTAATTCACTTTAGAATAAAAAATAACAGTAAAATGTGTTATGTTGTACACTATGCTTTTGTAAGACGGTAACAACATATTACAGGTGTGACATAATCTTAAAACTGTATTAATTGGTTGTACCTATTTTTGGTTACATTTTAATAAATCTTAAATGCTCAATTGTTTCACTGAATTACATACTATTTTTAGGTATACATTTGCATATTTTAAATTTTAGAATATTCTTAAAATTGGAGAATAATTAAATCTAACCTTTATGGTGTTTTGTAGATAACTGGGACATACCATTTGAATCGATTAGTGATTTGCAATGGTTAGGTTCAGGAGCCCAAGGTGCTGTATTTAGTGGAAAATTAAAAAATGAAATAGTAGCGGTGAAAAAGGTGCGCGAACAAAAAGAAACCGACATTAGACACTTGAGAAAACTGAATCATCCCAACATAGTACAATTCAGGTGAGCATATCAATAATTAATTAGGTACTTATAATAAATTATAAAACTGTATTTTTATCAGATAATTATTAATACTTTTGTTTCTATTTTAGGGGTGTATGTACTCAAGCTCCTTGTTACTGCATAGTAATGGAATATTGTCCCTATGGGCCACTTTATAATTTGCTTAGAGATGGTGAAGAAATCCCACCCATACGATTAGTATCCTGGGCCAAACAAATTGCATCTGGCATGCATTATCTACATGTGAACAAAATAATTCATAGAGATCTTAAAAGCCCCAAGTATGTAGATTATAAAAACTATTTTAATTTTGCTTAAAATTGTATTTTACATCTTGTTTTTTGTATCATAGTGTCTTGATTGGTCGTCAAGAAATGGTAAAAATCAGTGATTTTGGAACAAGCCGAGAATGGAATGAGATTAGCACTAAAATGAGTTTTGCTGGAACTGTAGCCTGGATGGCTCCTGAAATCATTAGAAATGAACCCTGTTCAGAAAAAGTGGATATTTGGTAAATAATCTTAAAATACCCATTGACCATTAATTTTTAATAAATTATTAAATTTTTGTGACATGTATTTTAGGTCATTTGGTGTGGTTTTATGGGAATTGATGACTTGTGAAACACCATACAAAGATGTAGACTCATCAGCTATCATATGGGGTGTAGGGAGTAATTCTTTACACTTACCAATACCTTCATCATGTCCAGATGGTTTTAGATTATTAATTAAACAATGTTGGGCAGCTAAACCACGTAACAGACCATCTTTTAAACACATAATGATGCATCTAGACATTGCCAGTTCTCAAGTGCTAGCGAGTACACCAGATGAATACTTTAAAACACAGGTATATTAATAATAATATAAATTGATAATATTGATGAAAATATCTTTAAATAACTAACTAAGTACTAAATATAAATTATAAGGAATAAAATAAAAAATATAATTTTTAGGCACAATGGAAGAAAGAAATACAAATACATATGTTACAAATGCAGACTAATGGAAGTCATATTCCCAAATTTGAAGAAGATCTTATTAAAAAAAGAAAAAATGAGTTAAAACACGCTCAAGACATTAGGGAACATTATGAGAGAAAATTGGAACGTGCCAATAATCTTTACATGGAATTAAGTGCTGTGTTATTACAGTTAGAACAACGAGAAAACGATTTAATTAGGTTAGTAATTTAAATTTTTAAATAATAATTTCTTACACCTACTGTAAATAATATATATAATTATCATGTTAGAAGAGAAAAACAAATGTCTAAAGTTTACAAAAAACGACTTATAAGACCTTTGTTAAAAGCTCAAGATAAATTGAACAAACAGAATAAATCTGATTCAACTACCACATCACCATCATCACCAGAAAGACTTTGTCAAAAATTTGATCCAGTATGTATTTATTGTCAATTAACAATATTTTAATGTTTTCTGAATTATTAGAAAATTTATTTTATTTTATATATTTTTTATAGCAGTTAACTAAAGCTACACTTTATGCTCAAGTCAGTAGCAATTCAAATAAACCAGAATCAATTGCTGTTACACCAAAACAAAATGTACGAAAAACGAGGCCTAGGAAAGCTCAAATCATATGCTCAATTGTAAAAAATAAAAAGGTACAATCATCAAATAAATACAATTTACTATATGTTTAAATAAATATTTAATTATAGTATGATACATCAAAAGAAACTAACTGGAAGAACTGTCACCAAATAAATAGCAATAAAGTCAACAGCGAAACACAGACGGAAACTATTGATTCAGGACTTCAACAAGACATGCTCAATGGGAACATGTCTGATTCTGCTCATTCACAAGTAAATATCGAAATATTAAATGAATATATTGTACATGATTTTACTAATTATATATTTTATGTAATGTATAAAGGGTGAAGAAAGTTCCTGTAGCAGTGGTGTGAGACTGAGTGACGATGAACACTTAGATAGACTGGGCAGACAAGTAAATGAAATAATTAACAATAACAGACCTTCCAACATGACTGATTTATCAGATTACTATCAGGATAATGAACCTATTTCTAGTAACTTTAATCTAAGGAGAAAAAGGTAAAATACTCTTTGTAATTTGACTTGAGTAAATGTATTAATTTATTTATTTTCAGTGCTGGTCGGCGTCCCATTGGACCTGGTTTACGAGTACGTCGATATAGGATGACACAATATTGTCAAGAGCCGAATGGAAATTCTTTTTCATTAAGTTCTTCAGCAGAAGTAAGAGATTATTAAACACTTACATTGTTTAACTAATTAAAGTATTGTGATTTTTATTCTATACAGAAACATGATTTCTTAGAGGCGGAAAGTTCTACTTCAGACTCTGACATGAAAGACATTGATCTAGATTCGAGTTTTTATAAAGTATCTAATCAGTTTCCAGTTTAATACCGTGTATAAAACCATAAAATTGTGCTACATCTACAATTTTTGATTTAATTATTTAATTATAATTTAATAATACCAGTCCAAACATTACATTTTCCTCATAACAATGTTAAATTTAATTTCTATGCTATTACATCCAAAACTTCACAATTTGTTATTTTAAATTTTTTTTAACTAACTTGCATACCTTAATCTAACATTTTTGTTTTGTCATACAACTGTTTTATAATTACTATTATTAATTATTATTTTTGTTACTTTTTTTGTTTAAAAATGTAATGTATTTCTAATGAAATATTCAAATATTGATTTTTCTTAATTATGTTAACAATATTTTGGATATTCTTGAAGTAACAAAAAATATCTGTGATTATATAAAACAACAAAAAAGATCACTTATATAACAGCTTGTGATATTATTTTAATGTGTCTAAATTTACTAAATTTGACATGTGCTCATTAATAATTCATAATTGTGACCTACTTGTTAGACCAAAAAAGGATGAAAAATTACATTCCATAGTTTGTTATATAAGCAATCAAATAAATTGACGTACTCTTGTTAATATTTGTACTGATTATAGGTAGTTGCTTAACAATTTTATGAGCAATAATTATTGATCTCTTTTGCCATTTATAATATTGTGATGTAAATTAATTTGTAAACATACATGTTGTGTACTGTAGACTGGCCTTATGTTAAGGCAAATTATTGTTTAGGAAATTATTGTATAATTTTTATTTTTAGGCTTTGTCTCTTTATTTTGTATGCTGTATAGAAAAGAGATATAGTTTATAAAAATACAAAATTTGTTTAAATAGAAGAAGCGTTTGTTTTGTTTTATATAAGAGTGTCCATATCTGAATAATACACTGATAAATAATTATTATTGAACCCTGATAGTTTATAAATAGTGAATACATTATTTATTTTTCTTTATGTCTAAATGTACCATTCTCGTTTGAAATATTATTTAAACAAATCATACGACTATTTACTTATATATAAATGAATAATTTAGTTAACATTTTATACTGAAGTTGTACAGTTAATTATCTAGAAGAGCTTTTACTTACTGAATTTCTCAAACCTAGCACAATGAGGTGTGAAACACATACAAATTATATTTTCATAACATTTTAGTTTTAGTTTTATATTAATGAATCTAACTTATTTTCCCTCTAGTAATTTTCAAAATTAATAGCATCTTATTTAGTTGTCTCATAGATTATTTAAATAGTATCAATACTAGTTTATTATAAGAATTAACCAATGCTAGTATCCTTAATTGTGGTGCTGTAGTTCATTGGATAATGAACTTCAGGATAAGGACCGACATAATTTACAAAAACGCCCAGCTAAAATCTACATGGTCGAAAGCCAACACATTGGCCGTTTAAGTAGCAAGTAAATCGTGCATAAATGCATAATATAAGATTATTTAAATATATTTAGGAAATTTTAGATTTTGTAAAGAAATGCCTATTATTTATGTCTTAAAATTATGGATTTATTGAAAAGCAATATATAAATGCATACTGCATAGATTTCCTATTTCTAAGGATACTTTGTAACAGCAATTTTTGCTTGTGGGTATATGGCATTTGCATATTATAGAAAAAAAAGAGCCCAAACAAGTTTCATTTGGTTTATTTTGGTAAGAATTAGATCTTTCATTCAAAAATTTATCTAACATATGTATCTTACTTTCTAGTTTCTGAATTAATTGTAATGTTATATAATCGTGATTCATGAGTAAACATTTAGTATACTTATTAGTGAATTAGCCAAGTTATAAGGCATAAGAACACGTTTAAGCGGCATATTTTTCCTAATTCCAACATAATATATTAATATTCCTAAATTTCGGTCATCGTTCAGCCACAGTAGATAAATTTAGCTATCGATTATTTGATTATCACGGTGATTGTGATTGTGGAAGGGCCGCGGGCGGGTTTAATGATAAGAGCCGTCCAATATCAAACCTAAGTACCTAACCTCAAATTTCAAAGCGGCATTGAATCTTCAATTTTGTAAATTTTCAATAATTATTAATTTTACTAATATTACTATAATAACAGTAATATTGTACTTATTAGTTAATACTTCTAATTATATTTCCTAATTTCTATAAACGAATGAAGTAAATAGGAAATTGGATTAATTTGTTTGACGAACTTTAACTATTTTTTCGTCTTGTAAAACTTAATTAAAAAACCAATAATGTTTTCGAAGTCACTGGTCAATTTGTGCAGACAAGGATTAGGTTCTACAAAAATTGTGCAAAACTTTTTATGTAAGTTCATGGTGATTCTACAGGAAAAATGTCCGTGCTTGTTTTGTAACATGCCGTCTGCATAATACATATTGTGTAGTAAATCATTTGTCAAATTATCCGACAATCTTGACAAATGTTTACAAGTGGTAAAACATAATACAGACCTGCATATTTAATGACCAAAGTACTAATGTTATTTAAGAATTAGTAACTTGCTAACATTTTATTAATAGTACCTACCGACTAAATATCAAACACATTTTACAAAACTTCTCCAATATTGGTTTTTAGACAGAATCATTTCTGTTTACAAAAACGTTGGAGTTAAATTATATAATGCATAATATGTCATAATTTTAATTGAATTAAGTGCGAGAGTATGCCCTGCTTTTCCTAACGTTTATTTCTTTTGTCTTTTACTAATTTTCAGATACCATAACAATTTATAGTAATACATATAACTATTAAAATAGGTATAAATATATTTAATGTAAGTAAATTATTGTCAATTATAAATTATTAAGCACAATATGAAGAACATACTTGTAGACAACCATACTATGTATACTTCTTTATTTATATTTTTATTAAAGTTTACCTGACTGATTCTAATAATATTGGTAGCACATGACTATCCTTCGTTCCAAAAGAAAAAATCTCACACACCTAGCTACCAAGGTATTAACCGATGGAAGTGAAAAAAAGTGCTCAAAACTAGTATATTCCTTTTTCAAACTAAGTAGTTTTAGAGATAATCTTGATTTAATTATTTAATATATTAACGCTTTAAAAATTTTAATACTTAAATACTTCATGTTTATTAGATTCATAAAGTTCATACTGTTTTAAATAGGTATAATAATAAGTCTTAAATGACTATCTACCTAATAAAATAGAATTTAGTGTAATATATTTGTTCACTTAAGTTTTTATCTGATTTACTATATTTTTATTTAGGTAAACGTACTTTGTATGAGCGTGCAGCCATAGGTTTGGATAAATATGAGTTTTTCCGAGAAAAAATTGAAAATCAGTTTTCTGATTCAGATAAACTGTTATTTCGAGAGCGTATGAAGTCTTTTGCAGATCCTGAGTCTAGTAGTTTAATTTTTACTGAAGATTTAAAACAAATTGTGCACATGGTGGGTGATAATGAAGCAGATTTAACACTTGTAGAAAAAATGATGAAAAAGTAAGTATTATTTACTTAATCCATTTAAAATATTGACATTCCAACTAAATATATAATAATTATAGATATAACAAGCAAAACCAAGGATTAAGATTTGGAAATTTTACTTTCGGTCCTGTTGTAATGCGAATGTATTACCATCTCAATAAACCTGATATTGCGTTACAAGTAAAGATTAAAATATGATTATTATAAATGCAAAAAAATCATAAAAAATGTTGATTGCAATTTTTTTTAGTTGTTTAATGATCCAGAAATGGATGGGTTCTTCAATCATTTAAGTTCTTATCAAATACTCATGGACTTATTATTTGTAAATGAACAATTTGATCAAATTTTACTTGTATATAAAACAATTCAAGATAGACAATTACAAATTGCCAAGTTTCCTAAAGGTGTAATGATGTTAGTTTTTGCTGCTTGTTATAAATTGGTAAGAATTTTTTTTAGAATATGTATTTATATTTTAGTATTCATTGAATGTGTGACCTACCTGAGAAAATTGATTTTAATATATTATGACCAATAAATCACATTATTTTATAATGTTTATTATTTAAATATTAAAGATTGTCTTGGTTTATCCATTTCCAGAATTCTATTGTTTTAATACATTTATGTTTGAAGTCCATAACATTAATGATTAAAATGGTTTAAAATACAAATTTCTAATAAAACTTGTAATTTTATTTT
>PVMI01079082.1:0-37758 GCA_008528875.1 Aulacorthum solani
CTAAAAAGATTGAGAACCACTGCTGTACGTAATACAGTTTCAAACAGTCTGTACAGACGTAAAAAAATATGTTGTTACAATGTTCTTTACATATTTTAACACGACTAAACATCAAAACAATATATTACTTTTACTTAAATTATAATTAGAGTATTACACACCAAACTATGGCAACTGACAATTATTTGCATAGTCATCTGAAGACAATTCGTATTTGAATGCAATAACAATATAATTATATTTTACCATATTATTATCTAGGTACTTATATAATATACAATATTTAATATTAATATTTCAGCTATATATCTACTCTAAACCGACATTCTAAATAATGTAGAACCCAAAAAATTATTTAAATTTTTACCATAAAAATATATTCTGTATAATAATATAATAGTCATAAGAATTTATTTGAAAATCTCCTCATTATTAAGAAATCCATAACGTTTTTACTAAACAAATATCGAAATCAACAAAAAGTGTATAGTTGTTTAATAAATCATGCACAAATTCATTAAATTAATTAATGATTAAAATAAACTTTAATGTTACGTAAGACGAATAGACATATTATGATTATGAATTGTGCTCGGGGTTTTATAACTTTTTGGTAATTCCGGGCCCTAAATACCATCGAAACTTGAAGTGAATTCATTGCATATTGGACTTTATCGATGGTAATTTATTAATCGTACATACATATACCACATACTATTATGTTGGTGTGTTTTAATAAAAGTGTCTGTCCAGTATTACATTAATATAATTTATTACGAAGTGCGCTTTTTACGGCTAAACAATTATCTATGGATCATGGTGTGGCGATTATTTAGAAGAAAAAAAATATATTTATGCATTCTTACTAATCCGAGAAAATTGAAAAAAAACCAGACTATTTATCTAATTGTCGACGAGTTAACACCAACGTAGGAAATTTAGGAAATGCATTTAATTATACTGACGACAAGAAAGAGGGTCTTATAATATGTTCCTCTCCTTTTCCTCTTCTCTTTTGAAACCGTTTTGATTATAATTTGCATAGTTCTCCCAATAGTTAGGACATTCCAGACACCACGAGACACTGTTACACACAGTATACGTCTGTTTACGTCTGTTTTGGTCAAAATCTAAATTTTGAATTCGTTATTATATAGGGGAATCCATACAAATTACTTAAAAATAGTTATCATTTTATAAATATTTCTGTGATTTGTTGTAAACAAGGTATTAATTAAGTTAAGTCGTAGGTATACAATATTTATTTTATAGAATTTTTTTAAGTATTAACCAAATAGTTATTTAAACATAATTGCGTATTACCTATTCTTAAATTGTCGCAAATATTAAAAAAATACAATTCAGATTAAGATATATTCATATCAAAAATCTTATTTTGTATTTCTAAAATATCTTGGTTTTAAAAATATTACCCAGTTCCCGACGACTTTACTTTTATAATACCTATGTTTTTTTGTTTTTTTTATTCACTACGATGATTTGAATTTATCGATTTTCATGAAACTATGCGTTATTGCTTCCATTCGACAAAGGGGCAATTGTCTTGAAGAAAATTGTATTCTGGTTAAATTACAATTTCCAATTTGATTTCATCATCGACATAAAATAATAAAAACAAATAAAATATACCTTCTCTCTTTTCTCCGGTATTACGCGTAGATACTAGCTATATGGTAACATGATAAATCATCCCTTTTGTTTAATATGTTGTCTGGTCGAGGGTGAATTTTTGCCTTTGAAGAACAAAAAAAAAAACGTTATTAAACTCTTACGATTATAAAACGCCAAACTCGTGTAATGTATAACGATTTACGGGCACGAGGCCGTTGACAGGTATGCACTATGCAGTAGATAAAAACGTAATATTTTTTTTAGACTCATATAAAACCATATATTATTATATCAGATTGAAATTTAATTTTATATTATTTTTTTTTTTTTTCGACCCATTACAACGTTTTAATTGCGTAGCATAATGATTTCTAAGATAATCGAGTTGTTTTTTTTTTTGCTATTTAATAAATATATATTTGGTATTACAAGTACTAAATTGACAATAAACTATGTCAAATTGTGTATTTTCAATGTCTGATAATCTATTAGAACGTCCGCGTAATGTACAATAATATGTGTAGCTATATACATAAATAATGGTTGTGCTTACCATAGAATCCCGTAAAAAAGGTGAACAAATATTTATAGACATTTTTTGATATTTGTAACTTAGATTTATTTTTATGAATCCGTCCGATTTTTCTTCGTTAAACATTTATACATATTATATAAGCAACGAAAGTGTAAACATAATAAAGATAAATTACTGCTAGACTGTCCATTGATGTATGGGTCTTATTCTACTCGCCATTTGTAGTTGTACATTATTTTTAATATTTAACGAATTTGATTTAAAAGATCAACCGGAAAAATCGAAAATGTAACGCAATGCATAATATGTATGCCGACTCGAAACAATGCGAAAAATGTCCAACGCGTTGTGAAACGTAAATACAAAGTGAACTACCAGATTGCTCTTTATATTATGCACCGTGAACTAATCTTATTTTATACTTATTGTTGATCAAATAATATTATTTTCAAAAAACGTTTTGATTCAACTAAATATAATTTCGTTTCTATACGATATATAAAAATATATTGACGTCCACAAAATAAATAAGTTCTTCTCAATCAAATATCATTACCTCAGAGGTTGCTTTATATCACACACAGGTATGTAATAAATATATAAAATATATAAGGCTTGCGCTAGTGTATGTGTGTGTGCTTGAGACTGCACGTGTATTATCGAGTGTATTTGTGTACATGTGTGTGCGTGTACGTTGGAAAAGTTACGAATTGCAAGTGAACAAACAACGGGAGGTTAATTTTAAGACAAGAGTTTTGGACAGTTATTGAAAAAATAAAGAAAACTTAGATATAACTTAGATATAACTTATAATAAACGTGTGATATAGTTTTTGTTGCTCACTTGGTAATTGAATTTTAGACGTTTATTATGTATTCGGAGCATGTAGTTTCTCTAATAAAACTTGTGGTAGAAATAATTGAACGGAACAGACTATATTCTCTGTTATTTTTTTCTTCAACAATAACATATTTTTCTTATGATTAAAATTAAAAATCAATTTCACGCCATGCAATTTATGTATTGAGTATATGATTTACAATATTATTATGTCGTTATATGTTGCTGCTCTGTAAATCATAACAATCTAATATTAACTAATTTGGTTTTTATTATTAGAAATGTAGTAGTTTAGTGTCATTACCAAGTGCTCTTCCAATCATTTCCTTCATTTTTTTTCATATAGTAAAAATTTGTTATTGTACTTAAATCTGTGCAAATTGTAATAACTATTCAATTTTGAATAAACAAAAATCATAAATTTCTTTGTAATTTAAAAATTGGTCTATAGCTAAAAAAAATAGGTACAGTTAGTTTAATTTAAGTTTTAAAAATCTAAAATATTCTTCAAATGAATGTGTTTGAAACGTATTAATTTATAAATACTATCAAATGGATAGTTAATTTATTTTATTAATATAATAAGTATAATTTACTAAATATTTAGTTAATTTATTTCACTCACTTATGAAAATAGTATTTTTGTTTTCATTAATTTAAATGTCACAAACAAATTTAAATATGTTTCATAAATAATTATACGTATATACAACTTCATAATGATAATTTTTAAATAATACTGATACATTCACCTATTAATATATTTGATACTATTAAAATAATATAATCAACATTTAATAAAATATTCAATAGTTAATTTTTAGGTAGGTCCACAATAGTTTTATATTATAATATATTATTATGTATATAATATTATGATATTACATGTATTTACATCATAACTTGACTAAAAAAATATAATTTTTTTAGATACCTACCTGTTCAATACATAGTATTATTTAACCCAGTATATACGATAAATACAAGCCCATATGAAAACGATTTTTCCCAGACTATTATAAATTGTCAACCCGTTTCGTTTATAATAAAAAAAAAAACTTTAGTGTATGTAATACGTTTGGACTATAAAAAATAAAAATAAATATTTTAACGAAACGATGATGAGTTTTGTCCTCGCCGATGGGAGTTTACGCCACGTAGCCTGAGTATCGATTGTACGTAGGTATAGTGTGAATGTCGGAACTTCAACAGGTATACCTGTGCGCCATACTTTCAAACAGTAATTAACCTCTGATTAACCCTCTGCACGCAAGCACGTCATACTTAATCCAACAAATTCTATTAATATCGCGTTAGAAATATTATCGAACGATGCACCATTTCACATAATATGTTTGAATAAGTATTATAATAAGAACATAACATAATGATATTAATATATTATATTATCTTCTACGAGTGATCATAAGCCAGATTCGAACACTTTGAGATTTTAATACTTTGTAGTTGTATTTAAAAATTTGATCTTTTCTTTAGTAAAAAAATTAAGTCGAACATTTTTCATGGAATACTAAAAAAAATCAAAATAATACAACAAGTGGTAATATTATTAATAAATAATACATTGGACTGCAAATAAAATCTCTCACACATACATGTTATTTTTTCATTAACACAAAAGTTCATAATAGACTGCAGTCATTTTCCTGAAGTGGTAAATCTGGAAATTAAATATTATGTATTATGGCAAATATAAAACACATACCAGTTGGTAGTGGTATCAGGCAATGTTTTAAAATATTTTTATGTTCTATTCATATCGATGAACGATAATTATCAACTAGTTCCAATTATTTTTAAATATTTAGGTCTTAGATAGATACGCTGCTATCTTTAGAACGTAGTAGCAACATTCAAATATATCTACCAATACCGTGGTTTGTGTGGTAAAAAAAAAGGATAACTGGAGACCATATCCGTAGGGACAAAATAAAAATAACGAAATAATAAATGTCCATTTTACCGATTAATTTGAATTAATGTTTTATTATAATTATATCCATTATACTTTTTTCCTTTTTTCGTGGGGTATAAACAGGATATAAATCAGGGTATGTCATGGTTTCTCTACGCCTACTGCAACAATACCACTGGTAATAATAATAATAATAATACTATAACCACGATCGTCGTCGATTGTTATTGTTACGCGTTAATATTATGATAAACCGAAGCAGGCTGGCCAGTCAACAGCCTTGCGAATTGTGAGAGAGAGAGAGAGAAGAAAAAACATTTCAAAGGATTAAGAAATGGGAATCTCTATAATGCTGCAGCCCAAAACTGCGAATGCGGAGAGATTTTTGTTTTTATTTTATGTACTTTTGAGTATCTCAACTATTATCTGCGAATGTTTTAAGCAAATTTGAATTTGGTTTCTCAATCGTGATGGAATCGTTTCAGCTTTCTGTTGAATTCAACGTTCTGTATAATACAGTTTTCAAAATATTCACTGTTCTTTTTCTCGTCGATATTATTATCATCAAACAAAACTATTAATTTTTTACGAATATTTAAAGTGTAAATGAGCGCTTTTGGTATGAACGACTGTTGTGTGGCATAGGATATTCCAAGAAAATATTATTTTTTTATAATACTCAGTTTGTAGAAACTTTGAAGATTTTTAAAACAAATTAACTTAACTATAATATAGTATTATTCAATATAAATAGGTACATATAAAACAACGTTCTTAGAATAGTACTTTTTATCAGCTTAAAGACATGCTATTAAAATGTATGGAAAAAAATCTATATTAAATTTAGGTAAAAGTACTCGTATAGTTATATTTTCCATAAAAAAAAACCATCTCTACAGAGTTACTAGCCGATTTAAGTCAAACAAAAATTCTTCTTTTTATATTATATATAAAAGTCTCCATCATGAAATTATATTTTATTTCAATTCGGAATGCCAACGTTTTGCATAAAACTTTATTACAAGGATACTTGAACATTATTATTAATAATTTGAAAGTTTCACAGCAGGCATATAATATTCACTAGTGATATTAACGTTATAAGTAAACAGCAACAAAAGTATTACATAGTTCGTCATCAAACCTTAGTAAATAGCGAAATCCAAACTATTTTAGTTCAATGAACAACTTATGATATCAAGCTAATGAGAAGAATAATTGCATCGTTCGTCCAGAACAGTCAGGCGTAAGCGCGAGCCTAATAATTTAATACATTTACTTAAACTTAAATTTAGTTTCAATCAAGCAAAATAAATTGTTGTCGTGTTTAAAAGAAAAATAGTTGTTTTCAAATTACGGTATTTGTTTGTTTTTATTGTTAGGTTAGTACAACTTAAATATTTTAAGTATTAATAAAATACAATTTTAAACAGCAATAAATACTCATCAGCAATATTTTAAGTTGAGTAATACTATTCTTTTTACATTTTTCAAGATGTATTCAAATTAAACCCAATGACTTGTGAAAAGGGTCACAAATTGAAGTAATAAACATAGCTACCTAGTGCACGACTCTATATAGGTACATACTATTTCAATTACTTACTCGATTAACCTTCAATTAGTGACTCCTGTTGGTATGTAGAATAAGGTGGGAAGCCAAATATGAATACTTGGGCTTTTGAAAATCTCTTCTAAAATATATGGAACGAATTAGGTCAGGCAGGTACAGAGCTAGTTGTAAATGAACCACGAAATTCTATATACTAAGGCCATTAATTTTCTTTTGTACAAAATACCTCTTAAGACAATAGCGCTGATGACAACTGTTTTGAAAATATTTAATATTACAATGAATATCTATATCATACTAAGTCACACAGTTGAAGCAAAATATATAGCTCGGCAACTTAGAAACATCACTACTCTTTGGGATGATTCAGCACACAATTTTACATATCATAAATTTAAATTTAAAAGCTAAGACAAAATGTTACACTCGTTTACATGGCTATATTTATATAAAAATTGTTTGGAAAAATAATTCAATAAATTGCCCAAATCGCAACGTAAATTTCGCAGAGCTGAATAAATAACTTATAGCATTTTATAACATAAACTTGAATTAACAAAAAAAACATGTATATATATCTAATATGTTTAATAATATAATATATTAATCTAAATTCATTAAAAATGTACATTCAAATTTGGCTCAGGTCCGTTATTGTCAATAAAATAAAAAAATAACTCGATTTAGGTACTACGAGTACATGTCTACATACTTTTAATTTAAAAATTAAAAAAGTCGATAATATTCTAGGTAATTAAAATCTAAATTACCAGAAAATTATAGCATACTTACACCCTTTGAGTTAATCTCTTTCATACTTATTACGTAAAACTTAATTGATTTAAGTATTCCTTTTTAATTTTTAATAATTTGTATGCAGTTAAAAAAAACTGGATGCACAATTTTCAAAAGCTCCTTAAATCTTCTTGTTTTAATAACTATCGAATCGTGTCATAGATAAACACTAAACTAAACTAAGTAAACTAAAATTAACCGATAGTTGAAAATTCACGATCAGAGTTGCCTATATACTGCTTTTTATAATATTATAATGCCAATATTGAATTTAAAATTAGACAACGTACCATTTAAGTTTTTATAATAATAACAAAAATAATCCAACTTTTATTTGTCATTATGTACATACAGTTAGCGATAAAAAGATAAATTCTATCCTCATAATAGACCCTTATTTTTACCGAGTATAACAAACAAATTCATTAATATTATGAAAAGCTTTGGATAACTTTTCGGCGTACTCCTTAGTTAATAATATTATTCGCCCGAAAAACAAAAGAGCCTTTTAATATAATAATAATATAATCCGCATAAGGTCAAAGATTTTAAAACTGATTATTTTTAACTCAATCTAAATACAATGTATTGTATAGACTAAATTAAAAACTATTAGAAATGAAAAAAAAATGAAAAATATATTAAATTTTAAAATACGCTCTATCAAGAACATCGGTATACATGTTTGGATCGTTAAAAAAAAATAATTCTTTGTACCCACTCGGATATTGCATGATATTACCTACACAATATTTACATAAATATATTATAAATTTATAAACATGTATAGCAAAGATTCATGAAATCCCCTCACAAAAAATTTTGCATATAGATTTTTATATCCATATGTGAAATGCATACGCATTCGACATAATATCAAATGTAATATATGTACCTATTTGTTTATTCGTGTAGAAAATAGAAATAAAAACGCATTTTAAATTTACAATCGGTTTTTTTATTCGGGTCTTTTTATTTCTAACAACCTCTACTATGAATTCGATGACCAGCAAATTGGTAATAAAAGTAATAGATGATGCTCAAATAAGGTTTATTCGTTTTGGACTATATTATAAATTAAATTGACATAAATGTATTTTCACCTAAAATATTACCAATCCTAAAAAATGTGGACTATAGATATAATAAATGTCGTATGACTACATTTTATGGGCTCACCATCAGACAATTACGAATTTATGAGATGTTTTCTTGAAATGTATAGGTATAAGGTAAAAAAAAATAACTATAATGATGTGATTCAATAAAACATTTTACTATTTTATTAAAATCGTTTATGTTTTGGCAACTATGTGGACTTTAAAACACCATTTTCATATTATGACAAAACAAAAAATCGTCATGAGTTAACTCTGCTGGAGGTACAAACAAAAGTTTTCGAGTCTAAAATACATGGCGTAATATAATTAAATTTTATCTTCAAAATGGCATGCCTACTCGAAATGTCAATAAATGTTGCATTTGGTAGTGGAAAAAAGGTCACCAATTATATTATATGAATGTAATCGTAACCTAGAGAGTCGTAATAATACACGGCACTCATATGTTTACACTTGACATTTTAATGAGCATAGGCCAAGTTGTTTTTAACCTTTATTCTATAGGCATTTTTTTTAACACATGTCGTCATAAAAATGATCTTTGGTAGTGGTAGGTATATAGCATATAATATTATATTTACATTTAGTTATTATTTTTACGATTGATGTATTTTTTAATAAAAATAACCTGCATAACGATACCTAGGTTTTAAATAATAGGTATGCATTATACACATAACTCATAATGTTTATTAGGTATTTAATATTTACAACCTATACAACGTTATGTGACATAAGCATTATAATATATGCAAGGAAGATATATGTATAATTTTATATTTTATAATATAAAGTAACACTGAGATACAACACCAGTAGCAGTTTTGACTAGACTTAATTGTGGAGAAGGAGTAATGTTTAGTATGTACTACAGAATTGTTATGGCTCATTATCAATTTTATCGTTTAATATTGAATTTTAGAACTGCGTAAAATAAGAACTATTATCATATTATTTACTATTTAGTGTTTACTGTGAATAGTTACTACCTATAAATAATAATTATTTTTGAATATTTACATGTTAAAAGTAATTAACCCATTCTCAGGGGAAGTGGTGGAGAAATCCACCAGAAAAATCGCCACCGACGAACAGGCAAAATTTTTTTTATGAAAATACTTAGTGTGATAAAATTAAGCATGTACGTAAATTAATGTTCGAATGATAATTAATGACTGATTCGATATTATAATTGAATACCATTAAACAGTAAAAAACAGATAATAATGGATATAAACATTTTATATTTACACCTAACAAAGTAACATTTTACTAAAATCATATAAAAATATGACCATGGTTGACTGTAAAATTTATACTGATTTACAAATAGTTCCAATAATTAATTTGGAGTAAATATTAGTAATAGAGTCAGAAATCCAGTTAGATTGTTGAAAATTGGAATATGAAAATATACCTACTCACTATATTATTTACTCCACTACAGCGTTGCCAAATACCAAGTATCATTAATTATTATTAGGAAATGCTCAAACCCATACTCCTGATAAAAAAGAGAACTGTATATTATTATACTCGTATTTCACTGGAAATCCATCAGTTTTTGTATTTTACTAATTAATTACTCGGTGATCAAATGCAGACAAGTTCGAGATATAATCAGCCAACCAAGAGTAACATACGTACTCATACATTTTTGTATGAAAATATAATATTTGTTCGTGTAATCAGCCTCTCTAAGTTGAAATCGAACAGGATTTCACATAACCTTCCATAGTTTCAGTCTTAAGTATGCACTAAAAACAAAGGAAGATGCTATCTCGATCGCTCTGAGACTGTTATACAAAAGGCCTTCAGTGACATGACATGCAGAGTTGTACACTGTTAAACACACCCTCGAAAATCTAGAAAATAATTTTAGTAAATCAGTCACAGCATACAAACTAATCATACCAGAACACTGATGAACATATCATTTTATGAATTAATCGAAACGAACCGTCTCAACAACAGTTTCAAGTCTTATTCTTATTTTTTTAACAATATTTTGCAGAACCTATACATGCAAAAATAAAATATAATTTATTTTATTAAATGTAAATGTAGAAATTCTTATACTTCTGTAGCTTAATATTTTTAAAGCTATTGTATTATGATGTAATATTTTTATTTTTAATAATATCCGCAAATAGCTACTATGGCCAAAGGCTAAAAAAATACAAAAAAAAGTTTACTTAACATTTGCACTCAATACTAAGTAATAACCATTGTATTATCCAAAATATAATACAAAACAGTTAACAGTATAAAAAAAATCGACAGAAGCAACGTGAAAATGTAAAAAGTTGTGTATTTAATTTTGATTACATGTATATTTATTCGAGCATACTCTGCTGCTGAAGTATTTTATTTGAAATCTAATCGTTTTAATAAATCACAAGTTTTTTTTTAATACTTATATTTACATAAATCCTCGCCCGAGGATTTTCATCCGTCTTTTTTTTTATTTGTATTTTACGAAAGTTTAAACAAATTAGTGGTATACTGATATACAATATAAGTTTACACTGTACAATAATTTATACAAAACACTTCAATATCACGAAACATAATTTGTTTTTAATTTTTTTATGTATGTCTGAATCATTTAATGAAAGTTTATTTTTTACACCTATCAAAAGTATAGGCGGTTAAATAGATTGGGATTTTAAGGATTTTGATATTGATATATTAAAGATGTACGAGTACATTTTAATAAAAATTTGTTCATAGATTCATAACTATATTATTTAAATGCAATTTTTTTTATAATAACCTAACATTTTCAAAGTTTTCTGTACAAATGATTTATCATTGGTTTTTTTTTAGATTTAATTTTAAAATACTGCAACTATGTGATATTTTGCTAAATTTCCTTATTTTTAACCATGATTTGAATTGATTTTTGCTTATGTGCCAAACGTCCAGTCTTTTAAAGAAAAATAGATATTTATTAATTAAAATTTTAAAGGTCAAAAAGCAGATTTAAAAAACAACGTTTGTGCATCCCAAAAATAAGGTAGGTACGCAGTAAACGACATTTACGACTCTAGGTAAGAAAAGCACAGAAATCTTTTCATTTGATATTATACATCAACATACGTATTGTAATAACCATAAGCAGAATATGTCTTCAGTCGGGTATTTTATTGGATTCTTTACTAACATGACTCAAAACTTTTGTGTGGTTTCCAAAACTTGTATTTTTTTAAACAAATAAATAATAAAGTAAAATACTTATTATATTCCTGTACAAATGATTTACATCCTGACAACATTTTATAATAATATTAAAGTTTATTTATAGATAATATATTTACATAATATTTAATATGTTATTGTTTATTTTATTTCTTTAACTAATATTCAAAATATTATACTCAAATTTATAAAATAAAAATTAGAGATACAAATTGATATAATATTTATTAATAACTTATAAGTTAAAAACTCAGAAATGTATGACAAAAAATGAATGTAATAAAATTATTTCGATTAAAAATTGTATTTTACTACTATTTTCAAAACATAAAATAAGTAGAAAAAATAGTAATAATAAAAAAAAGGAAAAACGGTATAAGTTTAATGCTATAAAAGTGCTTTACAACATTATTTATTTATTTCCTGGTATTATTATTTTTTCTGTGTCTTATATACTTAATATAATATAATATTAAAATCATATAAATACTTCTGAACTGTGTTCGATCAATGAAAAATTTAGCAAAAGATACTTTTTTTATTTTAAATCTATCATTTCCTTGTTATTATTAAACAACCTTTGTTTAAGCTTTTGTGTAGGTTTGTGTACTGTTTTTTTCAATAGGAATGGTTAGATCGATGTAGTTTGTGTTTTTCAATGATAATTTTTTCCTAACGAACAGACAGTTATTGGAACATTCAACTATTTATTGGTCATACCCAGTTTTACTTTTGTGTACATGAATACGCATTACAAATATACATATTCATGCATTGTAAAATAAACATAAAATCCTGCGGGATTTAGTGCTCCCCTAACGGTTTGTTTAATTACACGCTAGTTATAATTCAAATAACAGTTCGCATGACCACCCAATGTGGCTGCTATACGTGTTCCGTATTGAAATAGTTTTTTAATTGAAAATAACAAATAAAATAACGACCCTAATATATTAAAATTATCATTGTTGTTCACGTTTATCGTGTATGTACAGGTATAAACATTATTATATTATATGAATATGTATATATATAAGTATTACAAAAAACGATTTCAAAAGCCTTAAAAACAATTTAGAAGCTTAAAGTAGGTGTTCCTCGACTTCATCAAAAAAGTCTTTGAATTGATTATTTAATAATTTTTCTAGATAATTTTTATAAATACTCATTGAGTTTATGTTAAAGTATTGTATACTGCGTATAGGTACATACCTTATTAGTAGATGAAAACTGAAAACACCTAAATACATGTTTTTCTCATACAGTTTAAGTTAATCATTAATATAATTTTAAAAACTATTACACTATAAATTATAATATTATTATATAGGTATATTATTATACCACAATAATGTTATAAACTCATTATATTAGGCATGCAATTATACTTTTTTATAAATATATTTATACATTATAATGTTATAAGTAGTATACGTTATACTTATAATCAAATCAATTACAAAAATTCTTCTAAGATTGTAAAAAGTCCTTCAAATTGTGTTTATTAAAAACGCATACTAATTTTTAACAAGCCTAATCTTCTATTGTCATATTTATTGTATCCTAATCTCATTGTATTGGTAATTTACATTATATTATAATTCTTAAACGTGTTTTTTATTCAGTGATTATCTGACAAAGACTACTTATGACTCCATATAGAGAAAATCATCTTTCGTCAAAATGAACTTAGGTTGTTTCAAACAAATTCTGTTGTATTAAATACTTTAGTATCTGCTTCTCAACTTCCTATCGTATAATTTAAAATAAGTAGGAATGCTTACTATACATGTTCATCGATTTGAGTGTCTTTACTTATAACCGATGGTATTGTTATTTCTCGGATCTACTTCTAAAACTTTAAATATAAAATAAAAAAAAATAAAAAGAGATTAGATAATGTCTTGGAGAAACCGTTAATGTTTAACATAAAATAGCAATAGTAATAACAATATCTCATTGGTTTGTAAAATAAAGAAAAATAAATAAAATGTTATTACTTTCATGCGTATATAGGTACTATTCAAAGAACACTTAATTACTTTTGTTATTTTATAATAATGTGGTGTATTTAATATAACGTTCAATCGCCTAAGAATATTATTGCCTAGATATTCTCAGATAATATTATTTGGATTAAGACCTATTACAAGAAAATTAAAATTAATTAAAATAATAATAATGTTACTGAGTCTTATTGTTACCACCTATATTATTTAATGATATACAGTTAATAATTGTAATGTAGCGTCTTAAATAAAACGATTGAGAATGTTTATTACTTTAAAATCACTACAATGACTTTCAGCAAAAAAAGGATATGGGTTAGTGATCATGGCCAAACACCAATTTCGAGGCCTAGACTTCTGGTCCAGGTATTTCATCGATATGGAAACGAACCCTGGATACGGTAGTTCTTCTTGCTGATTGTGTTCCGCTCCCATGCAGTCATCGTCGTCGTCCCCATCGTCTTCTGAGTCCTCGCCGTCCTCCTCCTCCTCCTCTTCATCCTCGTAAGCTTCGACATCCAGACTGCCTGGATAACCAGCCGTTACTACGGCCAAGTCCGAGTCCGAGCTGCTTCTGGCCAACAAGCCATGGTTGCAACTACTTCGTCGATAAACGCATTCCTCCACGCCGCCGACTGCTGAATGCCTCATCGCATATATATTTAATAGAAGGACCTGAATGAAAAACAATACACACTTTATTATTTCCAAAACAAAATACGACAACTTGCTTGTGAAGGGATTTTGCAAAATTTATACTTCTAGAGTCCGAGTAAAATAGAAGTGAATAAGCCATAGATGTGTAAAAGATGGGTTATTTTTGTTTTTGTTCCTCAATAATCTATATTACAATTATTTTTAGTGACTAAAAACATCATTACGTCATATTTATTTGATTTTACATTCCTTTACGCTTTATGCATCGTGTTTTGCTCATACTTGGCTTCACAGTTCACACAATCTCAATGTCTCAATAATACCTAGTATATAAATCGAATTTCAAATATATAACCCAAATTAATTAAAATGTTTTAAATTATAATTAGAACATTTTCAGTGAATAACGAGAATTATAAATTTGATATTGTATTTTCATTTTCATACTAACCAATTAAAAACACGATAAGAAAGGCTTACCTAGTATTTATTTTTAAAATATAAAATAAATTATATTATAACATATACATTTAATTTATATTATACATTAATAAGCTGATTTAATTACTCAGCTTAATAGTTCAAAATATAATAAAAGAAGGATATCAATGAATGCGCAATTGTCCTTTCGTTTTTACTACGTATGAACAATATTCAAATGTATTTTAAAGTCCAATATAGAATGAACTAAATTGTCTCAACGACAATCAGTTAGGTTAAGAAAAGAAAGTTTTTGCTTAAAACTTTACAAACATATTACGAAGGATAATAAACATTCGATATTTTTAGAGTTGAAAAATTGGATTTAGTAGAAATTCCAATTCAGAGTTCAGAGTTCTGGAAAAGTTTATGAACAAATGAAAAATAAATTATTTTGTTTTTCAATTTGAAACTAAGAAAGCTATAGTATAGACCTTAACCCTGCAGATTTAACATTCTAGATCATTAATAATAAATACATTTTAATAATACAACAGAAAATAATGAACATGCAGTACTTTGTAGTAAATGTATTATTTATTAATTTCCTAAAAAAATGTGATGTCTTCCAAATAATGTACACAGCTATATGCTTATATGCATGTATTGATGTACATATAATCCTAATCTTAACAATGATTAGTTTATATTTATTATGAACACAATTACGTGGATACGTTTATGATAGAACCAAATATAGTGTTTGGAAAAAAAAGATGACTTATACTAAATATTCAAATTATACAAACGTTCGTTAAGATTTAACTTGACAGCTTGAAATGTAACACAGTCATTATTTTATCGTGGCAGTTTTCATCTTTTGAGATAAAACTTATTCTTTGGCTATATATATAGGAATATAAATATACAAATAAAAAAATACGTCGCATCTTACTTATCATCTAGATAATAATTTATGTGCAATTTTTAAAAAAAATGGCATGTTGTAGTATTTTAGTTAATGTAGATTTGTTTTTATTTTTTAGATATCAAATTTGTAATACCATGGTAAATTACATTGTTACTATTATTATCAGTCATAGATTTTTCGTTTAAACATAAAATATTATAAAACATATTTATTATTTTTTTTTTCATATTAAAGTCATTACTCATTATTATTTTAGATTCTAATAATTCCTTCTGTCTCCTTTATATTCTGAGCTGAGAGTTTAAGTATATTGATTTTACAGTGATGATGTGTTTGTTTTTTCTTCATTATTATTTCTTTTTTGTATGTATACCTACTGATCACTTTAAAAAATAGAAAAAATACTTAGATTTTCAACTTCAATGTCTTCAAAAAGTAAATTTAATTGGTACTTTATAGGGTTGTCAAAATTAAAAATTATCTGTACTTCTCTTAACGATGAATAAAATAAAATAAAATGTGGAATTTTTACACAAAACCAATTTTTTGCAATGAAAAAAACGGATGACTGATGATATTTAAACTTTTCGAAAAATTTTCACATTAGTGTTTTCTACAAATTATGTAATCAAAAAAATATTTTGTATATTTTTCAGCTATTTATAGACTTTTGAAATTTTGTACTTTTTTTTTTGTTTTTGTTCTATGAATTTTTGAAACTTTTACGTATAACATTTTATTTCAAATATACAGTGACATAACATTTAATTTAATTTTTACTACTGCCTATTTTATACCACGAACCTATGAACACCGTTCTATGGTCACGAAGTAATTAGGTATTGACTCATAAGGTAATAAGTAATAATGATATAATATCCTATTATAAAAATTAAATATTATTAAAATAATAAATAATAAACTCAAAGTTTTGTCGAAAATGTATTCAACTTATCGTATTACCAATAGTGAAATAAATTACTTTAGGAGCAATATAAATGTATACTGAAATATACTTAGTAATATTGGCTGACAGACCGTTTTCCCCAAAATCCTTTTTACTTTTCCGTTTTCATATTTTATCATTAAATTTAAATTTAAGACAATATACATTATAATGACTGACTCAATGACGAGGTACACTCAACATCTATAATATTGCACTGCAAGGTGGTTATATATACTTTCATTCATTTTTATTCTACACATTTTGATATAGTATAATATAATTTATATATATCTAACCAGTAATGGCTTATTATTTTTTTGTTTTGAATGGATGATTTGGTTTTAACCAATGTTTGGGAGTAGCTCAATATTAATTGTAGCGGCGTGATAGCGTCGCCACAGTACTAGCAATGTAGTAAAATACCTACTATAATATATCAATTATTTAACGAATATAAAAATATGAACTCCAATATTATTTAAATATATTTAATGGAGAAAAATTAAAGTACAGATTTTCATTTGAACAAGAACTACTAATTAAATATTTTACTAAACATAAATATTAGCACGAAATAATACATTATATTATGTAGTAACTGTAAACAAAACAATACAATAATTAAAATACATTATTATATTATGATAAATAATAATGTATAATTCAAAATAACACATTTTTGTTTTGTTCATAATACAATGATAACAACGATGGTCTAATCAATTAGTCAGCTCTATATATTTTGGGTATAGTAACCATTAATAAGATAATTTAATAAGTTATTATCTCTATCGATTTAATAAAAATACAAATTAAACTATTGAAAAAGTTATACACTGTGTTGAAATAATTGAGTTGGAGTTTCCACACAATATTTTTTTTTAAAGTATCAGTGGCAATTATAGAAAAAAAAATAGGTTAGAAGTAGCTGTAACATTAGTGCGCTATAAACAAATATAACAGTACGGTACCGCCACTGGTTATAGTATTTAAACTGATTTTTATTGTATAGGTTATCATATACATACAGAGTAAACAATAAATAAATATTATCCTTTTTCAAATATTTGCCACCAAAAATTTCAAGTCTAAAGTAATTATAGTACCTAAGTACTTTTATATACTAATTATTACATTGTAATTTAATTGCAACAATGTTAGGATAAAGTACGTTTAGGAAATGATAAAATATAAGATGGACGTTTCTTGTAAATAATGCTCATCGATTGAAATATACAAGCACATTTGACACTATACTTTATTAAAAATATTATAATTCATATAATATTCTATAGTATCTAACTAGATCCAAATATTTTCAATAAACCGATGTCTTTATCCCTCGTAGATTATTTTTCTAAGATTCATATTTCATTATAAAAGAGTGGTTATCCATATTATTTTATCAATTTAAAATATATTAAACTAAACATCCTATTAATGCTATCTAATCTAGTGTATGGATAGAATATTGAACATTTTTAATATTTTTAAATTTATACTACTTACTATACAACAAACATTAACTCAACATTTCATTGTTGGCTTATTGAATTTGAAAACAATTTTTTTTTTTTAATTAATTCATCGTTATAATTACTATGAAATCATATCATAAACAAGTTTTAAAGCAATTACAAAACGTTCAATCTCTATCCCGGCCGAATGAGCATTATAATAGGTATTATTCTTGTTTGTCGAATATGAATATGAAAACTTTAAAACTCCTGAAAATTTTTCAATTTGATTAAGTAATGGGAAAAATAAGTGTTCTGTTAAAAGACAACGTCATAAACAGATAAAATCCGTTTGAAATATAACTGTCGCAGACGTAATAACGATGTTTTCATATTAATGGATAAGTTTTCAAATAATACGTTTACTGAACAACCCAACATAACTATCTGGTGACTGCCAAAGTCCCGCCGTTTACAAGGGGTCGCCTGCAAATCGGTATTATTATATTATATTCTATTGGCTTTGTATAGCTTATATTTGTTCGCTTTATACTTTATTTGTACAAAATAAATAAAGTAGCCATGAATAAAATATAATTTAATTAACATTGTTTTATTTGAAATACATTGACCATTAAATCAAAGTAATAATGTTAATTATTATATCTATATACAAGTATATAGTATAATCAATTGTGTATCATTATATATTATATACATACATTTTTATTTCAATTTTTGTAGTATTTAACCATATATGTAGTTCATGTTAAGTACTATAATAATATAATGACGCTATAAGTGTTACTTCATACAAATTAGTTACTTAATATTCAACTGTTATAACTGCATGCAATACATAGGTACATAATAATATATACCTACATCTGAGAGAAATCACTTAATTTCTTGTTCATAATTAAATTATAATCTAAATTATTTAGGTTGATCAAAGGAAATAATTACGATGATATGTTTCGTATTAACTTAGTATAATATGTGGATGATTTACAGTGATCTATTGTGGCAAAGTGGTCTGGGGAAAAACCACAATAGAGTAAATAGGTAGGTACTCACTACCACTGAAGATTGAGAAAGAGTATGTGCGTTTTTAAAATATAATGTACTCTTTCAGAGTTGCATAAATTATATGATGTGAAGTTTACCAAGTGAATTGTAGACGACCTCTTTAACAATATTCCGGACTCTTAAAATCATTTCAGGCCCATGTATAGACATAATTAAATAAATAATAAACTACAATATAACATTTTTGGTGTTTGCCTTAAAATAGATTAACTTGAACAGCTAAATTAGTATAAAAAGTAAGTATGTGTGTTTTAATTTTTCAATGATTTATATTTTATAATACATTAGATGTTAAAATATATCTAAGTATCATCAAAGTATACATCACATTTTTTTTTATATACACAAATACGAGTAACCGTGAGAAATTCTGATGATTATGAAATACGACTAAGCACATAAATGTCGAAATATGTTCTAATATATTCTAATATTATGCGTCTATACGTGTTGAATAAACCATTAATATGATAGTAATATATTGACTGGTATGGTCGTAGTCATGCTATGGTATATTTAAATCGATATCAGTATTAATCGAAAAACGTTGAACATCGCTTAGTGATTTTATTAATTTCCTATATTATACGGTACACGAGTGATACTTGACTCCTTGAATATCCGATGTACAACTACATGAAACTGATATTGATAATAAAGTCTATTGTGTGCAAAAATTATCATTCTTAAACATTGAAAGTATTATTTTTCTCAACATAAATATTTTTAATAAACCTCATGAGTGATTGAGTGTTCTTATCATCGTGTGATCTATATTCAAGTTCAAAAAAAGGTGTCAAGAGTGATACATATAAGCGACACATATAAGGATGACCTAGTCAGTTTTCCAACAAGACAATGATAAGTACATCGTGTATAATTTTCATAAAGCTCTTGACCCCTTACTATTATTATTGCCCTCATTGAATTAACTTAAGATAAATATATTCTATAAGTTAATATTAAATTTCTACATAATATAAGTAACTCATAATATGATAGTCCTATAATTCATCTTCAGTAAAAATACATTTTTTGTATAATAGCCCAAACTAATAATAATTTGTAGTATAATAATAAACATCAAGCTATTCTAGTATAGTAGTATTTATAATAATTAATACTATCAATAAATTTGTTTGTAAAATAATATTTTTTTAGGACATTTAACGATAATATATAATTTGTACTAAAGACTTAAAACCGTTTTCATGTGTAAAATATTGATATTAAATGTATTTTATTAAGCAAGCAGACAAAAGCTTTAATGCTACTCATTCCATAAAAAAGAAAATGATAACAATGAAAACAATAATGAAACAAAAGAAAATATTAAACACTAGAAAAATGTATTTCATTTGTTTAGAAACGTTTTGATTACATCCGTAATATAATATAAATGAGAATATTTTAAGTTTAAAATACAATTACAATGAGTATAGAAAGTTTTTGTTACATATAACATTTGTATTTACGTGTGTCTACTGTTTATTTGTATTATTTTTATATAAAAAGCAATTAAAAAATAGCAACCAGTGTCTAATACTTACAGTACATTATTTTTGTTAAGAAATCTAAATAGTATTTCAATGCTTACTTCCTTGATAATATATATCTATAGTAAACAATTATTATCAAGTATTTTTTTAAATATTACCTTTGATTACCTATGATTACGTTAGGTGAGGTTTAATTGTTTATTTGTTTAAACATCCTATAAATTTAGTATGTAAAAAAAATATTAATATATTTCTTGAAAGATTTTTTACATTTTTTTAAAATTAAACACAGTTATAATTTTTGAATTACTTAATTAAAGTAATTTAAAAAACATAAATACAAATATAACCAGTAAATTCTAAACATTAAAACAGTTATAAAATAAAATGAATATTCAATAAATTTCCTGAAATTTCGATATTTATTTTACAAATAATGGTTTGGGATATTTTAATAGTGCAACTTCACAACTACATCCAAATAGCATGCCAAAAAAGTCTGAATTGCATGACATATTGTTTAACGGTCTGTTCGAATCGCATAACCTTGTACTATCATACTTTTTTTTGTATTGATAAAAATTATTTGTCTTGAAAATTGAACACAAAATTCATTATAGGTTATTCCTTTGGTAGTTAAAGAATAACAATTTTTTTAATGACTTAGTAGATAGATACATTCATTAAATGTAATACAAGATCCTCATAAGTTTTTATTAAATTTATATAAAAAAAATGTGTGTGATCCCAAATTTAATATTACGTATATTTTAAAATACAATTTTTATATGATTGGATTTTCATAAGAAAAATTAACAATTTTTCATTAAACGGTTTTAGTTATTTTGTAATACTTACTTAATTCAAAAATATGTATTCATTTTAAGTTATTAATACAGTTTACAGCACGTCGTTGTTAATGTACAAGCTAATCAAAACTTGTAATACTACTAGTAATAATAATAGATGATAGTTATTATGTAATAAATATAATTCGTTTTTTGAAATACAATTTCAAATTTAAGTAAGAACTAACAAATAAAAATAAAATACTAGACCAATACTAGCTGCTATTGGTATTTGCTCTGAACCGTTTTTAGTATAAAAAATATTTCAATGATTAAGTTGTATATGGCATGCAAGTCAAAAAGACCCCTCCAAGAGCTGGCATTCAATTCGAAGAGACCCTTCTGAGACATGGAATGCAATACGGACGCTTCAAATAATGTTTATTTTTTTGACATGTATTCGGATGCACCAAACTTCACGTAATCAGACTTCGTACCTATACAACGGTCTAAAATATTGTATAAATTCTCCGTTAAATATAGGAGAGATATTTAAATCAAGTACTTACGTAGTATAAACTATTTTTTCTGAATCGTATTATAATTTATGCTTTAGAATTATCTAGTTATTTTTTATATAAATTAAATAATTCATGTTTAAGAGGTATTTTATAAGAAATTATAACCTGTGAATTATTTAAGTGGCTTTGCACACTTCTAATAGTAAAATAAGGCTATCACCATTAGTCTAGAATACAATGTTAATTGATTCCTCATTAGTTTCCTAGTTAATTTATATAAATAAATATTAACTTCATTTATTTTATAAAAGCATCTGGGTTTTGTAATCTATTTCAAACAATTGTTCTCTTTTTTATTATTAACATTCTCTTTTAAAATTTTAAAATAGAATAAAATAATGTAGACTGGTCAGGTCATAGAACAAGGTCAGGTCACACTGTTGCAAAAAATGATTGTGTCATTATGTATTCTTATTATAAACTTGAAAGTTAAAACAACAAAAAAAAAAAAATTAGTAAATAATTTATTTATCATGTCTTTTTTAAATTTAAAGTTTCCACAAAAAAAAATTTAGAATATTATGAATAAATTATGGTTTAAAACTCATCGTACTAAAAATAAAAATGTCATCACAAATTAATAATAATACTATATCTTGAAGAAATTATTTCACCAAAGTTTTTTATAGTATATATTTTACTAGAATACCTATACATTCAAGTAAAAAATGTTTGACATTTTTAAAATAAAGTATAAGAACATGGTACGAATTATATTATAGTATTATACTAACTAAAATACTATTAAAATACTAATGCTGGCCTGTAGAAATTGAAAAGATCATTAAACTTAAGCGAATTATAAAAAAATAGCTGTCCGTTAAACAGCTCAAAAATAAAACTGTCACACTATTAGATTGGTCACCAATGATTAATCTATACAATTTTGACGAGTCGTTAATTTCAACACATTTTTATGCAAATGCGTTTGAAACCACAATTATTTAAGAACATATTATTATAATTCTATGTTTAAATAAAAATATAACACCCATAAATTATTTAAATTGAACTATTTTGTAAACAATAACGGCTTTTTGTACATAATATTATGTATTTTAATACTTTGAAAAGCATTATAAAATTCGTTTTCGTTTATCATCTATACAAGACAGCCTAAAGCCTCAAAACTTTTATTTTAATCTTAAGAGGTTCATCGTGGATTTAGTATTTTATGTATCAAAAACAAACCTATTGTGAATGTACCTGTAGATAGTAAAAAAATTAATGGATTTTATGAGACGATAAATTAATCCCAGTTGATTTATGAATATAAACTTTATATAATTATTTTTATTTTTATAGAAACGTCATGCTGCAATAACAAAATATCCAACAAGTACTGGTATTCAAAGAAAATATGACTCAAGGTATTGAATAAAAAGTAAAAAAAATTGAAAAATTGTCTTTACATTTAATATATTTTATGACATTTTACTGAAATAACAGTTTCGATAACTTTAAATAATATGTATTTATTGATTACTATGCTAATGGCTAAACCATTATTTTTTTACTTTTATTTTAATGTACCAAACGCAATATTAATAAATATATTACAAATTATTTTTACAGGTTTCTCATTGAAATTATTAGGAATACAACATAATAAATTATACAACAAATAAATTATATTATAATATTTTTTCTCTGTATTCATTCCCTAAATTATTAATTATGCATCATACTTTTTTTATATATACATGAGTGGGGTACTTGGGTTCCTAAATAATAATCTGAAATTAAAATATGTGTTAAAGTAGGAAGCATATCTATTACTATCGAGTCTCTACTATGTAATAACATAAATCTTCAATTTTATGATATTGTGAAAATTCTGAAAAATTCTAATTTTAATAGTATACAGATAAACATGTACATAACTTTTTGAAAAAATAGTCCGACTAAGGATAATATTGGTCTTCAAAAATTAAAATCGAGAAAAAAATTACAACCGTCAATATCGATACAACCCAAAATTAGCTTAATTTTTACTTTTTTTCGTTTCATCAAACACCACATGATTGATAAAAATAATACTAACAATCCAATCAATCAAAGAATACATATATAGAAGGAGATATCAACGGTGAAATCGTACTGTATACGAATAGGAAGTTACTACGTATAACAGTTATACACTTGTACCTGTATATGTGTAGGACTGTGAAATGTGTAAGACCCGAATATGTTTTTGTTTATCAAAATATACTCACTCAAAATGCTGTTGTCTCCGCGTAATCCATTCACAAGAACAATTTAATATTATATCGACGGCGAGGAAAATGTAATAAAAAACGAACAAACCGGCAAGCACGCGGCGCGAACTGATGATATCGCGACAAGCGTAAACAATATTCTCAAAAGCGAACAAGGTGATATTATGCGAAATTAAAGACAATCGGAAACAAAAAGTGTGTTATGTAATAATATGTATATATTCCCGTAACGAGTCGAAAAGATACGTGATGGGAAGTTTGCGGTGGTGGGTGATCGGAAATGAACGAGAAATAAAAACGAAACGAATCCGTCGTCGACGACGAAGACGACGTGAGGAATACGAACGCGGAAAAAAATAGATCGCGCGAGCGAGAGAGAGAGAGAGAGAGAGAGAGAGTGATAGAGATAGAGAAGAGAGTTGAACTGACGTGAGATGAACTGGTGTTAAAAAGGCGCGCACACTGGGTCGGCGGCGGTGGCGGTAGTCGCGAACGACGCGGGCGGCACACACAGACTGAACTCGAGCGAGACGACTACGGCGGTGGCGGCGGCGTTTTGTATATGAGTATGCGTGTGTGTGCGTACCTATACATCCTGTTGCGCCGGCCACACGCATACACGCACGCGCCAAATGTTGGCCGATCGTCAGCGTCTACGAGAACAAGAGGGCACTGCATAAAAATGCAAATATATGGAGATTGGTAGCTATATAGGGGTATCTAGGTAACTATAGGATGTAGAATATTTAATAATATCACTGATCAGTTATAAGTATTTACAGTGGATTTCCGTGCGACGGATGGATACAGCCACCGTTCTTCCCAAGGTAATTGTGACTTTTTTCTTATATGCAGGTATTTGAAATATTGTATTCATAGTAAAAAAATGTATATTGTTGAATTAGCATTAAATCAAATAAAAAAGTAATAAAGTGAAAAAAATTAATTCAGAAATTGATTATTGTTGGGCGTCGGGGGAGATCCCACCAAATAAAATATTATTATAATAATAATAATAATTTTAAACGTAATTCTAAGCTCACCACCCTTAATCAGAAAAAATTGGATATGGCACTAATGTAGATAAATTTTCGTATCTTTACAAGTGTGTGAGGTACTGAGATCAAAATTGTAATGAGGGTGAGAGAAATGAACAGGAACAGCAAAGACATCACTGGCCTATAAAATATATTGTGTGTGTATAATGTATATAATAATAAAATATTAATTATTGTATTGTCTTTAATGGGCTCTTGTATCGGTGGTATAGCATTGTATCTATAAAAATATAGATGGTAGAGAAATAATATTATCATACAGTCATTCACCCCTTCCAATACCATTATTATTGTTAAACAGAAAATAATGATCACCACGCTCGGCGTGGCAGTTAATACTATAGGTCATTCTCAAGACCATTTTTAATATTATTAGATTATATATTACAATGCGATAATAATGAATGGCAATAAGATTATTATATTTTACACTCCATCTGTATCGTCATCATTGTCGTGATTGTATTTAAGTTGTGCACGTGTATTTTATTATATGTCATCATAAAATATTTTAACTACTTCATATATTATAAACAATGCAAGCGATCGATACGGCGTTTAATTAAAGTAATCGAGACGCACGCGTCATTTCGTAAGCAAAAAAAATTCAAGTTTGTACAATAAACCTATATATGTAGGACCAATCTGGAGCTCAAATTGAAAGAGGGAACGCAATGGAACGGATCTCGTCTACTACTACTTTTTTTATATAAATAATTTTCTAAAATAAATGAAAATATGACATTGTATGTGTGGTCTTTCATAAAATAACTTTTGATTTATAATATGTAACATATTTATATTGTAAGCAGAATAAATTTTCCCACAGAATATACCTATAGCACAATAGATAAAAATATAGGCAATGCTTTAAATCCGACTAGCCACCACGTCGGATGGCGGACGTTCGAGTACCAAGATTGCCTACATGAAGCGCCGTGTTAACCTTTTTATTAGATCATATTATAAAATTTGAGTATAATAATATATCTAATGATAATCATAGGTTTTACAAGAGAACCATAATATGGCATCACCTTTGGAAAATCTCATTTTTTTTATTGAATGTATAATAAACCATAATGGTATAATGTGGTTATGAATTCGTCAATCTGAGATAAATTATTGTGAAACACCATTGTTATATTTCCGAGATTTTCTACAATCTCTTGGACAATGGACATTATTTCATACTTGTATCAAAATAAACTCTATGCACATTTTTAAATTTAATTCCAGATGTGTAACTGCGAGGAAATATTTATGTATAGAAAACAACAATATGCGCTTAACAGTTAAAAAAAATATCTTCCTTTTTGTTATGAAATCACTAATTCATCATTACGATTAATTACAACAAAAATACTAAAAATGAACCTTTATCGATATAATTATATGTACTAAAACATAATCTACTTGCTTTACATGTGCTTAAAAGTTCATGATAGTACAGGTAAAAATGGAAACTTACTAACTTACTAATGATTATAATAGATATAATATATAGAATAAGTACGTGTTCATATTTTCATTCTTCAACCACTGTTTTCAAGTAAATGGCGTCAGTAAAATATACTACCATTCTGGCCTACAATAGTTTCTGTTATAAACTGGCATGAAAATATTTTACAAAAAAATTGCATTATTATACTGAGAAATTGATTTTCCACGAATAATATTTTTTTTAATTGAAACATAATAAAATCGTTATTTTTCATTTAAATAAACAATTTTGTCAACATTTTAACTTGGAATGTCTAAAAATTAATATGATTTTAGGTTTTTGAGAATTTTTTGGTCTCTGTTAGAATAATTTATAAGGAACTTATTGTGCTCAGTTTTCAAACTTCTTTCTCGCAAAGAAAACAATAGAGGAAAAATGTGTATACAATTATTTTTTTAAGATTGTATCATGTGTACGAAATTCTCATATAAATACTTTAGTGAAAAATACAAATCTCTTGAAAATACATTTTAGAATAAGTAAACAAAATTAATTTTTTCAACAACAAGTTACTATATGTATTGCCTTAAAATTCCAGTTTTTCATATATTTTATGTTTTTTTAGTAATTTAAAAATGTTTAGAATTTAACATTTTACCACCTCAAAATCTAATATCTACATATCATTTTCTGCCAGAAACTACATTCCAAGTAAAAAATTGAAGCATTTTTATTCCTTCTAAAGGTGATGGTAAAACGACCATTTTAAAACAAATATTCCAAAAAACATTATAGCGCTGTTCCAGACATTTAGATTAATACATTTAATACTACCTACCTTACCAGTAAACCTTTGATTTAAAATATAATTTTACCACTTAAAGACAAAATTAGAAATATGTTGCTATCAGCTCATTCTTTGAAGTTTGAAACATCCCAACGATCAGTCAACAATTAATTTAATTCTTCTCATCTTGTCTTTCCGGCAGTGAAACAATAAAATTGGTATTCCCTGCAGGTGGCTTATATTGCCAGAAAATATTCAATCAACCGGAATACTTGTGTAGTGAAGTGAACCACATATTAACATAAACGTTTGTAAAAGGAACAAAATATCTTATAGTTTCATTAATAAACAGAATGGAATATTTAAAACAAAAACCCTTTCAAAAATAAAAATAATTTAATAGGATGTTATATATTTCCATTTATTATTTTTATTTCCATATTTATCTGAACTTATAGTGATATGACCAACTCCCAACACTAACATATTATGACAGCGATTTATGGCTTAGAACTAAAAGAATGGAGCAGAAACCTAGTAGTTTTGAAAACAAAATCCTTTGGACTTTAATGTGGACCCATGTTTGACACAGAGAGCAAGTGACTAAGACGTAGATATAAAAAATAAATAAACGAAATTTTAGAAGTGAAATACAGAAGAAGAGAATCAAAAATAATAAAAACCACAGTCAACTGAAATTCAGAAGGGGAAAAGATGAAATGAAAAAATTATGTTTTAATGAATAATCATTACAGTATGTTAAACACAAAAATATACTTAAGAAAAATTGTGTAAATAATTAAAAACTATCAATCCATCTTGAAATAAAATATTTCTGTTTCAAAATGTAATTGAAAATTAGATACATATTTTTTAAGCTATATACAGCCACTAGATACTTTTTAATTTACTATCAAGTAAAAAAAAGTTTTCATGGAGGGGACCAATTTAAGATCAATAAGTTATGTCGAAAAAAATATTTAAGTTAAATATTTAAACAAAGTGATTAACACTATAATTAATGATTTCATAATGGTATTCTTGTATAATATATTCTAATTAACATAACACTAACCCATCGTATTTTATATAAAATAAGAATGATTCTAAATAATACATATTGTTCTTGATACATTAGCCACATTGTAGAATAGTATTGTACTTATTCAAGATCATTTCTCTACGTTTTAAATGATTTTAAATTAAAAACACCAATAATCTTCTTACTATTCCTTAAGACGTGTTATATTATAACTTGTATTATATTGGTAGTTATTTGTAATAACTAATTGTATAGAGTTAAAGTACAACAATATTGATTCGCTTCTATTATTTACCACCATAGTTTAATCAAAAATGACAGTAATATAATTTTATTTTATGTAACAATAAAATATAATTAACTCAATTATTATTAAAATACATTAAGATTAATTACCTATTTAATATGAACTTAATATATAATTTATAGTTTATACAAAATACAACTACTTTCCATAAAATCACAAACATTATAACTGAAAACACCAACAGTATACTTGGTAAATATGCACATAGTTAATATTGATAATATATAAAAACCATATAATAATTCGTAAGTAAATACGTCTGAAAAAATCGTGTAAGTAACACGCTCGGGAGTATTTATAGGTTTATAATTAATCAGTGTATACAAATAATTCAAAAACAATGATATTGTGTTCAATATAAAATTATACTCTGACTCAATGTATGTGCCTTGTTACAAAAATAAATCACGTCGTATGAAGCTCTATCTCAGTATAGTGGTCACGTTTTATTACCGATCAAAAAAGTTATTCTTTGAAATCCTTAGATATCTTATAGTTCATATTGTTATAATTCCAATAGATAGATTAAATATTGACAACAACAATTTTCTTTTAATCTGGTTATAAAATAATAAATGTTCAAAAGCTTACATATTATTTAGTATATTGAAGGGTATATTATGGGTACCTATATACTATACATAATATTATACCCACTATATTATATAAATAAATTATAATATCTGTGTAAAGCTCTATACTCTTGTATGAAACACTTAATGGTGCAAAAAAAAAAATGTAATTTGTTATTTTGTAGGAAGGTGTTTTATTGAAAATAATTAATAAATTACTATTTTGATAACAATGATAATAGTAAACATTTTTTAAACATAAAAATACAATATTGTGTTACCTTGTATGCTTTATTTTAGTAATCATCACCACCTGTTCTACTGTGTTACAATAAAATGAAACTCATATTAAATTATATATTATGAATTATGATACATAGATATTAAATGTACCATTTCCAATAATATTCCTATGGTTATTTTAGTTAAACCATAGACACAAAATACTTTCACCATATTTGTTACAAATTTCACAGAAAGTTCATTAAAAATTTTACCTATTGAGTCTTGACAGTAGGGGGAAGGGTGTTCAATTTATTAAATGGCTATATATACATAAAACATAATATAAGGATTTCGACAGTGGTCGCAGTTCTGCTTGTAAATAATTTATGTTAAGTAGGTACTGTTTTGTCATGACATCGATATTCTTCTACTGTATGTGTATATGTCAACCACACAGTCGTTTAATTTTGTTACATATAATTAATTTAATCGTAATCAACAATAATAAAGATGAACACGTCATCCCTTACATAATAACTATTATTTGTCGGTATTAAAATTGAGGATTAAAATACCCAATTAAACAAATATTAACGAAACATTTGAGTATATTAATTTAAATAATATTAGTACTTAGATGATAATGAAAATGTAAGTCTAGATAAATTAGAGTTGTGTATCTTACTTCGATCGCCTAGATACAGGATAATCAAAAGGATAATGGTGTATTATACACTTTACTATTCATCATAAATTAATGATATTAAAATAAAACCAATGATATATTTTTTTTATGGCGCCCCTGTAGCATAACCTACAGCCCTATAACAATATTCATCAATTACAATAACTTTAAGTTTGTATTCAGAGAGAAAATAATATATTAAAAACTCAAATCAAAATAATTGACAAAACAAAATAAAAAATGGTAAAATTATAACTTATAAGATTACCAACTAAAGTAAAAGATCTTGAAAATGAATTTTGTACCTATAGGTAGGGTTCTTGTAGAGTCTTTTAAGAAATTTTTAAAATGAAAACAATTAATGAAATCAATCAATTTACTTAGCTACTAATAATGAACTGACATAAATTTATACATATTATTCCATGCTTGGTACATATTATATTGTATTTGTATAACAATTGAAATTATTGATTTTCAAACTTTTTAATAGTAACGTCCCCTTTGGTGAAAACGGGAATCAAAGGTTGATTTTTTTCTTGGCGTAAATGGTCAATATTATTTTGGCTGAAATGATAAAAACAATCTAATATAATATAATTTTATTAAATATGACTTGTGTTAGTTAATAATATGTATGATGAATTTATAACGCCATCTAGTGGATATTTTTGATGTTATTTTTTTATATTTAGAAATCCCGTTGATTATGGAAACCGATCAGTTAGTTGAATATCACGTATGTAGATGGCGCAAAAGAACACAAAAAAATAATTTTATTCTGCACATAATGCCCATTATTATTTTAGTTTATTAATTATTACTATTTTTATAATAGTTATCATATTAATATAATATATTTTGTCGCATTTATAATATTATTATTTTAATGTTGTGTATATAATACATTGTTTCCAGGACAAAGGTTGGTACACAAACTTTGAACAAGAAAAAGAACTGTTGAAACAAATACTAGCAACAGAAGTATAGGTATTTATATAGGGTGTATGAAATATAAAATAATACTAAAATATATAAAAAAATGATATGGTAATAATATTATAACATCAAAAAAACAATATTATTATTAATTAACATATATTACAATGGTATTAGAGCACTACCAATATTACCATAAAAATATTATTATTATTGATACAACAGCTGATGATGTTATTCCACTATTACTATAAAACTATGATAGACAGGCGGTATGCCATTTTTTAAAACTCACTTACTTTATCAAGGTTTCAAAAAATAATTGCAATATATTTAAATAGAAGTTAGTACATACTACTAAACTACAGCATGATTTTAAAAAGAATCGGACACAATATAACGATTGATCAAAAATAAAACTGATCGAGTAGCCGGCGTCGATCACGTATGCGCAGGACGTATTCTATTATTACAACTGATCGACCATATTGACGGAATATGACAAAAAGATAACTCGGTTCCCAGGCGCAGCTCACCAATATATTCTGGTATACCACATATACCTCGGTAAACGAGTTTATACCGCGGTCGATTCGACCGTATGCGATAACCGCCAGCGGGTAACCGAGATATTTTTGGTTGGCCAGTCTATAACAGATATCTAGGTAGGTGTATTGTTGCTATATAGTTGTACTTGTCTATGGTCTGTCTTAAAGAAAACGTTGGCCGCTAGAGGTTTAGTCATCGATCATCGGACGCCGTTCGATAATCAACAATTTTCGTCTAAACCCTATTCTCGTCACCGTTCAAGAATCCGAAAAAAGTCATACAGTGTGACGAAATTTCGGAGTAGATCGTTTTTTTCGCATACTTTGTAGTAAGTACGTATATATTTGAGAGCCTCATCGCTTACCGTCAGACGAAACGCGTCACCCGTTTCTACTTTCTATCAAGCCAAAAGTGATGCGTCAATTTAAAACTCAAATCAATCACCTATGTATATTTTTCAAAGGCACTACTTGTACCGAGATGCATCTAAGGTAATTATTTAGAATTTATTAAAGTTACACTTATACCTACCAGCTGTATGCAGTACACATATTATCATATTATAGGTTTGTGAAATTTGAATAAATCCTGTGCTTCAAAGTTAATTTATTAATTATCTTTTCGTTAAGAAATAGAAACCATCAAAACTTTCAAACCTAACTAACGTCCATAATGTTCTAAATAACAACAAATCCATTATCCATACAGATAAACTAAATATATATAGAAATAACATTTGCTAAACGTTTTATCTGGTCCCCAAATTTACACGAAAGAAGAATCATAGATACTTACTTATGAATATGAAACAACAGAAAAACACTAGCTCCATACCTATATTATCTAAATCATCTAAACTCACCATGCGTCCATGGTAAATATTTACTCCTTCTCGAACCCATATGGCATATGTATGATTCTGCCAAAAAATTTAATGTAAACAAAAATCTAAACATTCCAATAAAAACCCTTTGTTTAATAATAAACACCTCTTGTTATATGCCATAAACCTCACTACCACATACCCACCTACTGTTCAAAAAAAAAATATAACATCATTAATTATTAAAAATTAAAATCGTACAAATATTTTTAGTTTATAAGTACCCCCTGTTTACACAGATCTGGGTCCGCCCTTAGATCGTAAATTATTACGATTGAAAAAAAAACTAGTATATATTAATGTCTAAAATATTTAAGTCTTTATTATAATACTAATTTAATACTTAAAGCCTAGAATATAATATTATTCATATTATACATTATACAAACAGACATACAGAAAAATTCTGGTTAACAAATGAAAAATAATAGATAGAATGTAGATATCATCATGTTTCTATTTGTCTTTAAGGTATGCTACTACAGTAGCATATAACAGTGATCATGAAAAACGTACTATAATATACTTCTCCGCATCTTTCAAACGAGGTCCAATAGTTTAGCTAATTCACCAAAATAATTCTTCTCGACGCTAATACCCATATACCTAGATTGATGAATTATCAATCTAAGTAATTAAAATAGTTAAATTATAATCAAACTGCATACACGTCTTGTTGTACTACATTATCTATATATTGTACCTGCCTAGACAAAATGGGAAATCTATATATAGTAATAATATTTGTTATATATAAAAAGAGAAAAAACCCCTTAAATAATCAAAAAAGAAACGCTTAGCTGCAGCACTATAGTAGGAGTAGTGTACCTCGTCATTGAATAGGTGTAATGAATGTGTTCAATTTTAATTCAATGAAAAATCAATGTATTTGATAAAAAACGATTATGGGCAAATATGGTACCTTATAACATTTTGGTATAGCCAAGGTTACTAAACAATTATTTTTATGATACCTATAATATTAAGATTGTAATAAATATCCATATTTCTTAGTCATTCCCAAATATTTTGAGAAGTACTTTTAATTTTTCACTTAAATCCTACTAAGTGCTAGATCCCATGTGCTCCATAAAACCACCTTCAAAGTTGAAAATTGAATCATTTTTTCTAGTATAGAAAACTTTTATTATTGTAAAGTCAATAGGTGCATTCATGATTCATCACTCGGCTCGGAATAAAAATATAACCTTTTATTAGCATTTATATGTATACATTAAAATGTAACTTATATTTAGAACCTGAATATAAGTACCTATAGGGTACCTAAATGAAAATAAAAATAAATTACGTTCATATTTTTCATAAAGCATTGATAATATTCGTTTTGAAATCCACGTAAGTACCAAGCAACAACGAATATCTAGTATAGTACACTAAATATATTATGTCTTACAAGATAAACTAAATGTCCAATCAGACCAATAAGTACATAATAATATTATGAATTGATTTTCTATTCTCATATTTTCATATTGTAGTTACAGACTTATTATTATGTATATTTACGTGTTTTAGTATTTTATACCGATGCCGAATGCCGATTTGTCGTCAGTTTTATTGCAAAAACATTTGTTGTTCAACCTGTAAAAGGACGCATGTAAGGAAAAATAACATTTTGCACGATAAATACATTATATTATAAAATCAATTATGTATAAGGAAAGGTATAAAATTTAGCTATAAATTTAAATAATTATATCTATGTATGTACCTATTTATATATTATGTTAATGTGGTTAAGACCACGAAAATGTTATGACTAGAGATCAACAAAAAAAAAAAAATTAAAAATAATAATAAATAAAATAAAAAGGAAGTCTTTGTTCGTATCAGATTAAAATATCGTTCTTAATACTGACCATTTATAATTATTACAAATAATATGCCTTTTCTTTATTGTGGTATAGGCACATGCACACATACTATTTAATAACATGGAAAATGTACAAAAATTAAAATAAATTGAACACACATAGACCGACTTTAAATGACTTAATTATATGCAATTGAAACTCGTCAAAACTATAGTTAGGTACTTAGTTAATACACTTAATAATTATAGTTATTAGGGACAAATTTATCTTAATCTACGATTATCTTCAATTTAAATTCTCATACCATATTAAATTGTACTAAAAAACGGTATTCTAATTCCGAGGATAAATATGTTCACGGTCCATATAGTTTTAAAAATTATCAGATGAAATTGACTTGAAAAATGTCACGTTAAAAAACATTCCAGTTATTTTGGAGCTGCATTATATTTTATATAATTGTATAAATAACAGACTGGTCAAAAAAACGTAAACAATAATGATTATTTAATTGCTAAACAAAAAGTATTGGCACTGTGAAATATAAAAACACGAGTATCCACTTTTAGTATAATAGTTAATAGGTAGCAATAATAATAGTAATAATTATAATAATAATAATAAAAAAATAATAATAATGGATATGAATGGCACACCGTAGTCTTTGCTGGTAATGATGAAAAAATAAAAACGAACTCTGTAAATAAAAAAATAAAATATCCTAGTTTTATGGCCCTATACTAGTTCGGTTCGAATCGTGTCTACATTTCTCCAGACCGTTTTGGTAATCGATGTCATAAAACTATAATAGTTATAATCATGACGATAGTAATAATAATAATAATATCGTGAACGCCATATGTGCCAGCAGAGTAGAGTCCGTCTAACATATTAATATTACATTATTATAAGTATGCGTATAATATAATAGTAATAATAATAATACTGTGCTTGATGATCGCCTCGTACAACCATTGTCGCTTTTGGCAGAGTCATATAATATTAAATTAATTTAATTTAATATATTATAATATTTAGCATTATTGTGTTGTTATGGTGTAACCACGTCCAATATTAACCCTTGCATCGGCACACACGTACCGCAGTAACCACCACATCTGCCGGCTATTTTCATGTTTTCCTGTAAATATTTGTAAGAGTTCATGTTATTTTTATACTGTTTAGAACGTGCCGGGGATGTGTGCATGGAAAGGATTGTGAGCAGAGAACAAAAAAAAAAAAAATAACAGAAAAAGTAATTTTAAAAAACTAACAATAAACAATATAAATAGCAAGTATAATAATTATTAATAACACACTAAGACTGGAATACCACAGTGTGGGAACACTGACAATGTCGATTGTCTTGGTGTAGTTAAATTGTTTATAAAAACATAATAATGGCTATAGAACACGTCAACCTGTTATATATGCGTCGTATATTCAGTCGTATATTGTGAACATTGTCATTATAATAATATTATCCAAAGCGGGATTATATAAGTGACGGTTGGATAAAGGTAAATTTAAGCAATATCATCCCCGCCGTATTTACGACGAGTGCAAAGAGGAATTTTTGAAAGTGAAAAAAGGAAAAGATTTCCGTTGCGATAAATATAATAATTATATAATAATTGTGCCGTTATATCGTTACCTCTATCTTGTTCACCCAAAATGACGTGTTCGACCCTTTGCCCACCCAAGTGGTATCATGCGATATTCTCATGCCAGTGCCTGACAAGTCGATGCTGAACCTGCCCTGCGGACAGCCCCTCTTTGAATTACTGTAACAGTCACCAGCTTCACCAAACGGTACGGGTTTTCCTTTGATTTGTTTGGAGAAAGTAAAATCTTTCGCTATAAATTTCCAAAAGAAAATTTTAAAACAGATATAAATAATGCAGATAAATGATTATATAATATTATATAGCTGTTCCTACTTGTTACTATACAGCAAGAGGTGCTGAACAAATATGTCTATGTTGTAACTTACAGTTTATAAAGATTAAAATGTCAATTAAATCTTACTATCATCTACTAGGATAATCTATGAGTTTATGTTGATAAGTTACCATGAAAAAGAAAACCTTACGAAAAATCGGTCAGAATCTTGTGTCCCGCTCAAAAACATATTTCTGTTAAAGAAAGTTGCATTCAGCCGAAATGCATATCTATGTTAAATATATATATATAATCTGTAATAATAATAATGAACACAGAACCAAGAGTAATGTAACTAAACAAGTATTCAATATTTGTTACAAGTAAACATTTTAGAATGTTATTTATTATATTGGAATATAATAATAAATTATATTAAGAACTGTGTAACTACTAACTAGGTATACATGAGAATATGGGAAGATAAATTACCTACCTGTAAACAGCTCTCGATGAGAGGATTCTACACAGTATTCACAGTTGATTTTGAATGGCAGTATGAGTAACATTATGGTAGGCATTTATCCTCAGCTAAAGTTACATGTTAGAATGAAATATCGTTTTATTGTTCAAAGACATTACATTTACTATAATTTATCAATATCGCATTGCAGATTGAACAACAATAATTATATGTATTATTCCGGAAATATAATAATTTTATTGTTCCGAAGTTTTTTAGTCATGAACTCATGAATCACCACATGATAATTTAATTTATTAAAACAGAGTAATTTTGGAAGTTTGGAACAATCATTCGAAATTATGTTTCACTGCAAATACATAATTTATACCTACCAATATTAATGTACCAGTGTATTATTATCATTTAGCATAATACCATATTATGTATATTGCATATAGATCACTTACAATCGACTCTTAACGATGTGATGTTCAAACGGATCTTCGTGAACACGGTCAGTCCAGATGACGGCACAGGAACGTTGTCGCAAGGACAGTTTTGGCGGCGTTCGCCGTTAAACGGACATGTGCTCGGGTCTTTGAGTCTGTAAGCAAAAATCATCGGATAGTACTACTTACGATAAAATAAATTAGACCGATAACGTGAGTATGTTTATTAAATGACGTTACCATAATAATAATATATTATTATCAAATACGTGTACAAAGCCGATGGACAAGTTTACATTACTACACTTCTAAAGTAAGAAGTATAAAACCTCAATAATTTGAAAATTCGGCCTTTAAGTTTATTTAAAAATTCCGAAAATCAGAATTTGAATAAATTCATAATT
>PVMI01079087.1:0-25670 GCA_008528875.1 Aulacorthum solani
GCGATTCAGCAGCTGGCACAGTGGGGCCAGCTGTCGTTAACCGATTCGCAGGATTAGCTGTCGCGCCAGGCGTTCTCAACCTCTTCCGCCAGAATCTGCACCGCCCGCTCAATATTCTCTGCATCCGGCACGTAATTCATCCGCATACATTGATGGGTGTGCGGCCACGCCTGTTCCAGTCCCGGGAAGAAGAAGTGGCCCGGCACCATCAGCACGCCGCGCGCTTTCAGCCGCTGATAAAGCAATTCGGTGGTGATCGGCAGATCGCGGAACCAGAGCCAGAGGAAAATCGCCCCTTCCGGCTTGTGGATCAGGCAGCGGTCTTCCGGCAGATAGCGCCGCAGGATCGCAATGGTCTGCTGCACCTTCTGCTGATAGAACGGCTTAATCACCTCTTCGGAGAGCCGCAATAGATCGCCGCGACGGATCATCTCATTGGCAATGGCCGGACCGATACTGCCGGGTGCCAGACTGATGATGCCGTTCATATTGCTCAGCGCGGTGATGGTCTTCTCGTCAGCGATAATGATGCCGCAACGCGCACCCGGCAGGCCGAGCTTCGACAGACTCATGCAGAGAATGATGTTGGGGTTCCACAGCGGGCGCACCTCGCTGAAGATGATGCCGGGGAACGGCACGCCATAGGCATTGTCGATCAGCAGCGGCACGTCATGCTGCTGTGCCAGCGCATCGAGCTGCATCAGCTCATCATCGGTGATCACGTTGCCGGTGGGGTTGGTCGGGCGCGATACGCAGATCAGCCCGACCTCTTCGTTCATCGGCAGATGCTCAAAATCGACATGATATTTAAACTGACCTTCCGGCAGCAGCTCAATGTTCGGCTTCGCCGACACAAACAGTCCCTCTTCCAGGCCGGCATCCGCATAGCCAAGATACTCAGGCGCCAGCGGGAACAGCACCCGCTTTTTGCTGCCATCGGCCCGACGACCGGCGAACAGATTGAACAGATAGAAGAAAGCGCTCTGGCTGCCGTTAGTCAGCGCAATGTTCTGTGCGGTGATGGGCCAGCCAAGCTCATCGCTCAGCAGCCCGGCCAGCGACGCCAGCAGCGTCGCTTTTCCGCGCGGGCCGTCGTAATTGCACAGCGCCTCGCTGAGTTTGCCTTCCTCATGCATCTGCTGCAGCAGTTGCTGAAAGTAGTCGTTCATGGCCGGGATCTGCGCCGGATTACCGCCGCCCAGCATGATGGTGCCGGGCGTTCGCAGGCCCGCGCCCATATCTTCCATCAGACGTGAGATGCCGGAATGTTGGGTAAATTTGTCGCCGAACTGAGAAAAAGACATAGCGGTTAAATATTTGTGATAGCGAATCGGGGGTCCACCATAACGCCCGCCATGGGCGGGCGCAATGGAAAGGCGAGGGGATTACTTCAGCGCCTGCGGGTTCACGCAGTTTTTCTCGACGCTTCCGCCGAGTGCAGCGAGGAGATTTTCTACCGCATCCTGCATCATGCCGTAGCGGGTTTCATGGGTGGCAGAACCGATATGCGGCAGCGTCACCACATTGGGCAGCGACAGCAGCGGAGAGTCGGCAGAGACCGGCTCCTGCTCAAACACATCCAGCCCGGCGGCATGCAGTTTGCCCGCCTGCAATGCGGCGATCAGCGCATTCTCATCCACCACCGGCCCGCGACCGGCGTTGATCAGCACCGCATCCGGCTTCATCAGTTCAAGCTCGGCGGCACCGATCAGATGGTGCGTCTCTTCAGTCAGCGGCAAACTGATGCAGACGAAATCACTCTGCTTCAGCAGCGCCTCCAGCTCACAGCGCTGTGCGCCAAAGCGCGACTGCGCCTCTTCATGCTCGCGGCGGGCGTTGTAGAGGATTTTCATACCGAAGCCAAAGTGGGCGCGCTGCGCCAGCGCCATCCCGATACGTCCCATGCCGAGAATACCCAGCGTTTTATGGTGCACGTCGATGCCGAACTGTGCCGGACCGATGCTCTTCTGCCAGTTGCCCGCTTTGACCCAGGCATCCAGTTCAGGCACCCGACGCGCGGTACTCAGTACCAGCGCCATCATGGTGTCCGCCACGGTTTCGGTCAGCACGGTCGGCGTGTGCATCAGCACCACGTGACGCTGATTCAGCGCATCCACATCAAAATTGTCATAGCCTACAGAGACGCTGGAGCAGATGCGCAGATTGGGCATCTTCGCCAGCAGCTCACCATTCACTTTACCGCCCGATCCCAGCAGACCTTTTGCCTGTTGGAACGCCGCAGCATGTTCCTGCTGGCTTTCCGGCGAGAGATCGCTGATTTCCGTCACGTCACACTGTTCAGCCAGGCGAGCATAAAGATCGTCGGGCAGTTTTTTATAGAGAATTACAGCGGGTTTCATTCGGTGGCTCCCGGTCAATAAGTAGCGGGCGGCTTGCAGGCCGCCCGGAGAAATAGAGGCTAACGTTTACGCTTTCAGGCGGGTTTCGCACCCTGCAGCGGCGGCGCTTTGTTCTGCGCCGGTTTCACAATCAGCGTCAGCCACACCGAAACCAGCAGGGCCGATCCCATAAAGATGTAGGACGCGGACGGGCTGCCGGTGGCTCCATTAAGATAGCCGACAATCCATGAACCGATAAACGACCCCAGCGCACCCATACTGTTGATCAGCGCCATTGCGCCACCGGCGACATTGCGTGGCAGCATCTCAGGAATAATGGCGAAGAACGGTCCGTAAGGCGCATACATCGCGGCACCGGCAATCACTAACAGGGTGTAGGACATCCAGAAATTGTTCGATCCCACCAGATAAGAGCCGAGGAACGCCAGCGCGCCCACCAGCAGCAGCGGCCAGACGAACAGCTTACGGTTCTGGGTTTTATCCGACGCCCAGGAGACCACCACCATCGCAATGGTCGCCGCCAGATAAGGCACTGCGGAGAGCCAGCCCGCTTCTACCATGCCCATCTGCGTGCCATTACGCAGAATCGACGGCAGCCACAGCACAAAGCCATAGACGCCGATACTCCAGGCAAAATATTGCAGGCAGAGAATGATCACGTTGCGGTTGCGGAACGCTTCGCTGTAGTTGCGCACCGCTTTAATATTTTCCTGCTCTTTCTGTAGTTCAGCCTGCAATGCCGCTTTCTCGGCATCGCTCATCCAGCGCGCCTGCGCCGGCTTATCCTGCACCAGGAACCACCAGGCGATCGCCCAGACCACCGCCGGAATCCCTTCGAAGATAAACATCTCACGCCAGCCAAACGATTCGATCAGATAGCCTGACACGACCGACATCCACAACACCGTGACCGGATTACCCAGGATCAGGAAGGTGTTGGCGCGTGAACGTTCCGACCTGGTAAACCAGTTGCTGATGTAGATCAGCATCGCGGGCATCACCGCGGCTTCCACCACGCCCAGAATAAAGCGAATGGCCGCCAGCATCGGAATGTTGCTGACCACGCCGGTCAGTGAGGCACAGCCGCCCCACAGGATCAGGCACCAGAAGATCAGTTTCTTGACGCTGCGGCGTTCGGCGTAAATTGCACCCGGGATCTGGAAAAAGAAGTAACCCAGGAAGAACAGCGCACCCAGCAGCGAGGACATACCTTTGGTGATGCCGAGATCGTCATTAATCCCGGCAGCAGAAGCGAAGCTAAAATTTGCACGATCGAGATACGCCAGGCTGTAGGTGATAAACACGATGGGCATGATGAACCACCAGCGTTTTGGCGCGATTGTCTGCTTTTTCATCGGGAACTCCTGTGACTGTAGAGGGGCGCGAACTACACGTCGCCCAGTTGCTGACGCGTCGGCAGACCTTCGCTGTCACCAATGACCTGAATCGCCATCGAACCAATTTTGTTGCCGCGACGAATCGCCTGCGGCAGCGACTGACCTTCCAGCAGGGCGCTGATGACGCCAACGGCAAAGCCGTCTCCGGCGCCTACGGTATCCACCACGTTGTCGACTTTGATCGCCTCAACCTGGCCCTGCTCGCCCTGCGCCGTTTTATACCAGGCACCGTCACAACCGGTTTTAATCACGACCGCTTTCACGCCCTTATCGAGATAGAAATCCGCGATCGCTTCTGGCTGACGATAGCCGGTCAGAATCAGCCCCTCTTTTTCGCCCGGCAGTACCCAGTCGGCATACTCCGCCAGCAGATTGAGCTGCTTACGCATCTCCTCTTCGCTGCGCCACAGTACCGGCCGCAGATTAGGGTCAAACGAGATAGTTTTACCGCGCGCACGCATCTCTTTGGCGGTGTGCTTCAGCAGCTCCAGCGAACTCTCTGACAGCGCCGCCGCCACACCGCTCAGGTGCAGATGTCGCGCCGAACCAAAATAGTCCGCGTCAAAATCGTCGACCGACAGATGGCTGGCCGCCGAGCCTTTACGAAAATATTCCACCAGCGGATCAGAGCCGTCATCGACTTTGGACTTGAGCTGAAAACCGGTGGGATAGCGCTTATCGACCGTCACCCGGGCGTGGTCGATACCCTCTTTTTCCAGCTGCTGGCAGATAAACCGGCCAAAAGCGTCATCGCCAATACGACTGACCCAGCCCACTTTCAGGCCAAGACGAGCCAGGCCGGTCGCCACATTGAGTTCAGCGCCCGCCGCGCGTTTAACAAAGGTCTCTGCTGCGGCCAGGTCGCCGGTTTCACGGGCGATGAACATCGCCATCGCTTCACCGATAGTGACAACATCAAGCGGACCGTTGTGATGCATAGTGTGATGCGTGGTCATCTTCACTCCTTACACGTTACGCAGCAGCGACACGTAGTGGCGTGTCACCGCAGTCAGATCGTCGCCTTCCAGCGGAAATTCAATACCGCGCGCTGCCTGTGCGGGCAACTGTTGCAGCAGTGTGCGCCAGTGGTCATCAGCCTCATCCAGCGCAATCGCGCGGTAGCTATCCTGGTGCGCCACGGCGGCTTTGACATGCACATAGCCCACCTGCGCAGCCAGCTGTTGCGCCGCCTGATCGGCATCCTCACCGGTCCAGCACCAGTTACCCATATCAAAGGTCATGCTGATCGGCAGATCCGCTTCCCTGACCGCCGTGAAAAAGGCGACTGACGGAGCCAGTCGGCCATGCTCAGTCTGGTCGTTTTCTACCGTCAGCTGAAACGGCAGATCCGCCAGCAGCGCCTGCAACGCTTCACGAGGCAGCGCACCGGTGAACTCTCCCAGCGCCACTTTCAGCCGCTGAGCGTTTAACTGGCGTGCTTCTTCAACGTAGTGGGTTATACGGGGATTGATTTCGCCGCCGTCACAAAACAGCGTATCGGGCACCGAATAGCTGCTGTGCAGCTGATGCTGCGCCACCGCCCGGGCCAGTGCCGACAGATCGGCCAGTGCCGCGTCATCAAGCAGTTCGCGGCGGATTTCGACCCCGTCTGCGCCCGCCTGCTGGATAATCGGCAGCAGCGCACGCTGACCGCCGAGAGTGGCGATCTGTGCGTGGCCATATGCGGCGGTCACCACGATGATGTCAGGTTTCATGTTCTACTCCATGGCAGGGTTCTGCCCATAACGAATACAAAAACCCTAAATGGAACCGGTTCCAAAGCAAAGCAGCAAACTGTGAAATTATGATCGTGCTCACGAAGCGAGCACGTAAACGGAAGGTTAAATCTGAAATTCAGTTAAGAGGCTGGCTGGAGCCGCGAACGATAAGTTCGCCAGAGAAGACCTGCTCGGCAACCGGCAATCCGCTGCCTTCAATGCGCGTAATCAGGCGTTCCAGCGCACTGTAGCCAATCTGCCAGGTGGGCTGTTTCAGCGTGGTGATACCGACACCGGCCAGCGCCGCCCACTCCAGTTCGTCAAAACCGAGCAGGCCGATATCGCGGCCCCAGTGCAGATTGAGTCGCTGTAGCGATCGCGCTACCTGCAGGGTCAGCGCCCCGTTGGCGACCATCACTGCGCAACGTTTGCCGGTGTGACGCTGATGAAAGGCCAGCAGCGCCTGATCCAGCGCGGCGGGCTGATGCAGCGCCACTTCCGTATTCTCACGCTCAACCTGCGGATGCTCTGCCAGTAGCTGGCGGAAGGCCTGCAGGCGCTCACGGCGCGTGTTGACGCTGCCCAGCGGCTCGCTAAGAAACAGCAGCGCATCATAGCCATTGTCGACCAGATGCCGCGTTGCCGTTTCAGCTGCCTCGGCGTTATTCAGGCCCACCACATCGCAGGGAAAATCGGGGATTTTACGGTCAATCAGCACCATCGGCAGCAGGGATTGTTGCAGATGGTTCAGCACCTCTTCGCGCATCCCGACGGCGTTAACCACAATGCCCTCAACCTGATAGCTGCTCAGCAATTGCAGATAGTGCTGCTCCAGATCCACTTCGTTATTGGTATTACACATCAGCAGCGTGAAGCCCTGCTCGCGGCAGGCAGCTTCAATACCGCTCATGACATCAACAGAATAGGGATTGGTGATATCGGCGATAATCAGCCCGATCAGGCGGGTACGTCCGCGCTTCAGGCCACGCGCCATCTGACTCGGGCGATAGCTGAGATCAGCAATAGCCTGTTCGATCCGCGCTTTCAGACCGGCAGAGAGCAGATGCAGTTCACCATTGAGATAGCGTGAAACGCTGGTTTTACCGGTTCGTGCCGCGTGAGCAACATCGCTGATGGTGGCGCGAGGCGGCCTGATTTTCATGAGATATCCTGCGTAATAAGAAACCCGGCAGAGACTAGCACAAGCAAAGCCCGGCGCAAAAAGCGCTACGCCGGTAATTGCAGCCAGGGTTGCCACAGGGTCTGTAACGTTTCCGGCGGTGCGCCATCAATCAGCCGGATGACCATTTCAGCCACCTGTTCACCGGCCTGATGCGGCGTCGCCTGGCGAATGGCGACAATGGGATGATCGAGAATCGCATCTCGCGGCAATCCTTCCCAGCCCGCCAGCAGAATGGCACCCTCGCCCGCTGCACGCCCCGCCAGTTGCAGCGCCAGAGCCGCGCCTTCAGCCAGCGCAGCGCAGTCGGTGATGATCACTTCCGGTACTGGCCCCTCTGCCAGCCACTCCCGGGTTTGCTGATAGCCGGCGCGACGCGACGGTGCCACCGCCGCCATCGCGTAAGGCGTAACTTCCCCCAGCGCCGTCAGATAACCCTGACGCCGGTCACGCACCCGCGTACTGTTTTCATTGCTGCCAAGCCAGGCTATCCGCTGCCGTCCCTGCGCCAGCGACCAGCCCACCGCCAGCTGTGAACCGGCAAGGTGATCAACATCAAACCACGCATAGGTCGATGGCAGATCGCTGCGGCCCAGCGCCAGAAAACGAAAATTGGTCTGGAGCAGAGCATGAAGCCGACTGTCTTCTGGCGTGGTGTGGCCGACGATCAGGGCATCAACGGCGCCACTGCGCAGCAGGCGTGTCAGCGTCGCCTGACTCTGCTGCTTATCCGCCAGCAACAGCAGGTTAATGTCATAACGGGCAAGGTGATGCTCCAGCGCCAGCAGCATGTCGCTGAAGTCGCTGCCATTCAGGGGAGAGGCGCCGATCGGGTAGACGAACCCCACCGCGTTAGCACGGCCGGTTTTCAGACGCCGGGCCGCCGCATTAGGCCGGTAGCCACGCCGCTGCGCTTCCTCTTCGATGCGTTTACGCGTCTCCGGAGCGACATCCTGATAACCATTGAGGGCGCGGCTGACGGTCGTTACGGAAAGACCTAAAACCGTAGCGATGGCTTTAAGAGACATGGGAAGGCGTCCATTGATCAATTTTTGATCAGACTACCATAAAACCTCTGCTGGCTCTATTCGCAGAAACATTACTGATACTTTTAACGCGATGCTTTACAGAAAAAAGGCGCCCCCGGGCGGGGGCGACCGCGTTTATCCCAGCGGGCTGAGCGTGATCTCAACACGACGATTTTGCGCTTTGCCTGCTTCGGTGCTGTTGCTGGCAACCGGGTTATCCGGGCCTGCACCCTGCGTGCGCAGGCGGTCGCTGGCAACACCCTGCACGATCAACGCGCTGGCGACGCTTTCAGCACGCTGCTGTGACAGACGCATGTTCAGCGCGCGGGTGCCGGTGCTGTCGGTATAACCCACTACGTTTACCGCGGTTTTCGGATACTCTTTCAGCACCATTGAAACACCTGTCAGTGTGTTCGCGCCGGCAGGTTTCAGATTGCTGCTGCTGGAGTCGAAGGTGACATTGTTTGGCATATTCAGGACGATGTTATCGCCATTACGGGTCACGCTGACGCCCGTACCGCGCATCTTGTCGCGCAGTTTCGCTTCCTGCACATCCATGTAGTAGCCCACGCCACCGCCCAGTGCGGCTCCGCCTGCAGCACCAATCAGCGCACCTTTACGGCGATCTTTCTTCGACGAGGAGAGTACGCCGACACCGGCACCCACTAACGCACCCAGGCCTGCGCCCACACCTGACTTACCCGCCTGAGATTCGCCGGTGTAAGGATTGGTGGTACAACCTGGCAGGGCCAGACTGCCGCTTAATAACAAGGTGATGGCGATTAATTTCTTCTGCATTTTTGTTCCCTTACATTCGACACACAGGGGAAAACCTTTCCCATAAGTGGCACGATTATGCCGCCTGGTGGCCGGGAATGTAGTGAGGAAAAATCCTGATTTAGCGGGAATTACGCCTTTTGGTTGTCAGGATGGCAAAAACAGTTGCTCTGATGATCGTTTATCAGCCCGCAGGCCTGCATAAAGGAGTAGCAGATTGTGGGGCCGATGAATTTGAAACCACGCTGCTTTAGCGCCTTCGAGAGCGCAATGGCTTGCTCTGACGTGGTGGGAGCCTGGCTATAGTCAGGATAATGGTGAACGATTTGCACGTTATCGACAAATTGCCAGACGAAGTGGCTGAAATCCTCGCCTTGCGCTTCCATCTGGAGATAAGCACGAGCGTTGGCGATAATCGCCGCGATTTTACCGGCGTGGCGGATAATGCCGCTGTTGAGCATCAGCGTGTCGATCTCTGCCGCATCCATCAACGCTATGGCCTGCGGATCAAACTGGTGAAACGCCGCCCGATAGTTTTCCCGCTTTTTCAGCACGGTTATCCAGGATAACCCCGCCTGCTGTCCTTCCAGACAGAGCATCTCAAACAGCGCACGCTTGTCTCTCTGTGCCACACCCCACTCCCTGTCGTGATAAGCCAGATAGAGGGGATCCTGCGTTACCCAACCACATCGTTGCATCGCTTTGTTCCTTTATAACAAGAATATTTTAGCGGTCCGCTTGATCTTAGAATTAATCGGTTGATAGTTAAACGATCACCGGTTAAATAACAGAGACGGGCCGAAATTTAATTTAAACGCCGGATAATAACTTCAGCCTTGCCTGGAGAAGCGATGTTGCCGAGAAGCGGTTGGAAAGGTCTGCGGATCTGCTGTGCTGTATGGCTGTTAATCTTAACGCAACCGACTTTTGCGCGCGGCGGCATCTCTGCGCCTCAACATCCCGACTTTCTGCCCGACTACGATACGATTCTGGCGGAGAAGATCGCCCTGACGCCACTCGCCTTCAGCGATGAGAGCCGCGCCCTGTTTGAAGCCGCCATCAACTCTCCCACCGCGTCACCCATCGCCGTCCACAGTGAAACCGGCAGCGTAGGCACCACCCCGCTGGGAAAACGCTATCGGGCTGGGGTTGACCTGCCCATTGCCCCGTCATTTACCACCGGGCCGGTGGCGCAGTATGCCGTTGATCCGCAGCAGATGAACTGTCTGCAATGTGACTACAGCGATCAGCAGAGTCGTGAGCAGAGCGCCAGCGTCGGCTGGCGCATCGATTCACAGCAGGGATGGATATCTCCCTGGGCGCAGCTGAGTTATCACTATCTGCTGGCAGACACGCCGCAGAATCCCCGGCGTGAGGCGACGAACGGCACCGATCAGTCCGAAGGCATCGATCTGAGCATCGGTGCACAAGTGCCTCTGAACGATAATCTGGCGGCTTTCGCCGCGTTTTCACAAAGCGAAGCGCTGAATAACCAGGAGCAGCAACTTTATACCTTTGGCTTCAGCGCCAGCTTCTGACCGGGGCATGAAAAGAGAAAGGGAATCGGGCGTTTAAAATATAATGAGTCCGCTAATCATTATACTGGTAACACTATGCGCAACGATTTGACAATTATTGGCCGTGAAATGACGGTCTTCATACTGGCAGCACTCTTTCTCGCTCTGATGATATTGCCCATCTATATTGATGTGGCCTGGATGAATGATGCGCTGCACGAAACTTCTTTTACTGAAACCACCCAGGAAATCATGCTGGCGGTGATTGCCGCCCTGTTCTTTATTGCGGCCCAGCGCCGTCCGGCTCAGCGCGGCGCGCTGACCTTAGTGGCGGGCTTCTATAGCTGTATGCTGATCCGTGAGCTCGACTTTGTGTTTGATGCCATCCAGCATGGCAGCTGGATCTGGTTCGCCCTGGCGGTGACGGCCGGTTGTCTGGCCGTCGCGCTGCGAACGCCGAAAAAAACCCTGCATGCGCTGGCCAGGCTGCTGCAGCACCGCAGCTGGCCGGTGATGGCCTCCGGCTTTTTAGTGGTGCTGGTCTTCTCACGACTGTTTGGTATTCATGCGTTGTGGCAGCACCTGATGCTGGGCGATTACAACCGCGTGGTGAAAAACATGGCCGAAGAGGGTACCGAACTGCTGGGTTACGGCCTGTGCTGGCTGGCCTCGGTTCGCTATCTATGGCAGACCCGTCCGGCCGCCGCTGCCGTCAGCGTGCACGCCACCGAATCTGCACCGGCCCGTCACGCCACTTCTCCGGTCACCTCGCACTGATCCGCACTCTTGCTTTTTAAGCGATCCGCATCATTAAAAAAGGTACAATAAACACTTCTGCGTCGGCGACGGGTTCCCGGCGCAAGGTGTTCGTTAACCTCAGGTCTTTTCATGTCAGCTAAAATCTTAACTTCAACGCTCATTGGCCTGGATGCCTTCCGACAGGATCCGCTGACTGCCCTGCAGCAGGCGGAAAAGGGCACGCTGGCGGTGTTAGATAATTATGCGCCGGTGATGTACGCCATCACACCTAAGCGTCTGGCTGAGCTGCTGGCGCTGGAAGCCGCCGCCCGGCAGCCGAATGATGTGGCGCTGGATGACAGCCTGTATGACGATTCTCCCGCCGCGATCCATACGCCGGCTGGTAAGTTCGCCATGTATCAGGGCTGGCAGCCGGATGCCGACTTTACGCGCCAGGCCGCGATCTGGGGTGTGTCGCTGGGCGAACCGGTGACCCCCAGCGAGCTGGCGGCCTTTGTGGCTTACTGGCAGGCGGAAGGCCGGATGTTCCATCATGTACAGTGGCAACAGAAACTGGCACGCAGCATTCAGATGAACCGTGCCGCAAACGGCGGGCAACCGAAGCGTGATATCACGCAGTTGCCCGATCCTGACCGTACCATTCCCGATGGTTTCCGAGGTGAATGATGAAAACGCCAAACGATCTCTTTAACCGTCTGAAAAAAATGATGCCCGCAGGCACCCGTCCTAAATTTGCCAATGGCGAAGAGCTGCTGGCGTGGAATCAGGAGCAGGGTCGCCTGCGATCAGAGGCGATTGTGCGTGAGAATCGCGCAATGAAAATGCAGCGCGTAATGGGCCGTTCCGGCATTCGCGAGCTGCATATGAACTGCTCATTTGATAATTACCGGGTGGAGAACGAGGGGCAGCGCAAGGCGCTGGAACTGGCGCGTCAGTATGCCGCTGAATTTGATGGCAGCATCGCCAGTTTTGTCTTTTCAGGCCGTCCCGGCACCGGTAAAAACCATCTGGCCGCCGCGATTGGCAACGACCTGATCCTGCGCGGTAAAAGCGTGCTGATCGTGACGGTTGCTGATTTGATGTCGAGCATGAAGGGCACCTTCAGCGGCAGCAGCGGCATTACCGAAGAGCGGCTGATTCAGGATCTCAGCAGTGTTGATCTGCTGGTGATTGATGAGATCGGTATGCAGAGCGAATCGCGCTACGAAAAAGTGATTATTAACCAGATTGTCGATCGCCGATCCTCCTCGAAACGCCCGACCGGCATGTTATCCAACCTCGACCATGCGGGCATGAATACGCTGCTGGGCGAACGTGTCATGGACCGTATGCGCCTCGGCAACAGCCTGTGGGTGCGCTTCGACTGGGAAAGCTATCGCAGTCGGGTACGCGGCGACGAATATTAAACAGTGACCCGGCAGCGCTGAGTCAGGATCATTCCGACGTTCGGCCGTTGGTGCAGCAGAAAAACCCGGCGTTAATCCCACGATCTGATCGCGGTCACGATCTTAGCCACAGGCGATCGGGTTGTGTGAAACCGCCCGCAAAAGTGTGGGATGTGGAATACGTATGGGCTGATACACTCAATTCTTACTCCTCTGTTGAGTGAACCCGTAATGAAAACGAACGGCAAAGGCCCTGCACTACTGCGACTGAATAACCAGAAACGGGTGATGACTCAGCTGCGTAAGCTGCGCGTGACGTCGCGTCAGGATCTGGCGGAGGCGCTGACACTCAGCAAAAATACCGTCTCCTTAATCATTGATGACCTGCTGGAGCAGGGCCTGATAGAGGAGCTGGGGCCGGTCAGCGTCGCGTCAGCCGGACGGCCTAAAATCGGGATTACCCTGCGGCCGGAAAAGCTCAAGAGCGCAGGCATCATGGTGGAACGCAACGTTATCCACTGGCGGGTCTGCGACTATTTTTCACAGGTGCTGGCTGAAAAGACGCTGCGCACCGATACCAGTAACCCGACCCGACTGCTGGCTGAGCTGGCGATGCTGTGCCGGGAACTGATGAAAAGCTATCCTGATTTGCTCGGCATTGGCCTGGGTTTTCCCGGTATCGTCGATCCCCGGCGCGGCTGGATGCATATTTCATTGCCCCTCGAATGGCAGGATGTTGACCTGCTGGGCGCGCTGAGTAAGCACGTCAGTCTCCCCATCCGCATTATGAATAATGTCAAAGCCGCTGCGCTGCTGGCGGTACAGCTGCGTGGATTATCTGTGGAGAGCGGTCACTTTTATCTGCGTATTTCCGAGGGAATTGGCGGCGCACTGGTACAGCATGGCGAAGTATTTACCGGGCACAGCTGGACGGCGGGCGAGGCGGGACATCTGGTTGTCCAGCCCGACGGCCCGCGTTGCAGCTGTGGCCGCCGCGGTTGCCTGGAAGCGCTGGTCAGCCAGCCTGCGGTTAAACAGCAGCTGGCGCAGCGTCAGCCTGGCTTGAGCTGGCAGAACCGCGACAGCGCGCCACGGGTGGTGGATGAGGTGATGGCGCAGGCGGGTGGCTATCTGGGTGCGGCGCTGAGTCAGATTATGCTGCTGCTCAATCCCGCCACCATCATCATTGATTGTCCGTGGAACGCCAGTGAAGTCTTCTGCAAGGCGGTGCGCACTACCGCACACGGCAACGCGCTGGCCTTTACCGCCGCACATACCCTGCTGCACTTTCCTGAGCAGCGGATCGATCCGGCCAACGGGCTGGCGCTGGCGGTGCTGGAGCAGAGTGAGCAGCGGATGATCTAGTGGATCAAGCCGCCCTGATTCATCCGGTATCCATCCACCTCAGACTGAACGCTTCCTGCTACAATACATTCTCCCCAAAATGCTGCCGGTACTCTTTCGGGGTGGTGTCGTAGCTTTTACGGAACACCGAGTAGAAATACTGCAACGAAGGATAGCCGCACATCTGCGAGATCTCGTTGATGTTGAGCGATGAAGAGGCCAGCAGCTCGCGCGCTTTTTCCAGTTTTTCACGGTGGATCATCGCATGGAGGGTGTCGCCGGTCTCATCCCGAAAGCGTTTTTCCAGATTAGAGCGTGATAGCCCGACTGCATCCAGCACCTGCTCCACTTTAATCCCCTTACAGGCGTTGAAGCGGATGTAGTGCATCGCCTGAATCACCGCCGGATCGCGCAGCGAGCGGAAGTCGGTAGAGCGCCGGGCGATGACTTTCACCGGCGGCACCAGGATACGCTGAAGCGGTAAGGGCTGCTTATCCAGCAGCCGATGCAGCAGTTTGGCCGCCTGATAGCCCATCTGCCGTGAGCCCTGCGCCACGGACGAGAGCGCCACGCGTGACAGATAGCGGGTCAGCTCCTCATTATCAATCCCGATCACCGTAAGCTTCTCCGGCACCGGTATTTTCAGGTGTTCGCACGCCTGCAGCAGGTGTCGCGCCCGTGAATCCGTGACGGCGATAATGCCGGTTTGCGGCGGCAGCGTCTGCAGCCAGTCGGCGAGACGGTTCTGGGCGTGCTGCCAGTTTTCCGGCGCGGTTTCCATGCCCTGGTAGACCACGCCCTGATAGCGCTCACGTCCCACCAGCTGGCGAAACGCCTGTTCACGCTCCTGTGCCCAGCGCTTGCCGCTGGAGGCCGGTAAACCATAAAAGGCAAAGCGATTAATGCCCTTCTCTTTCAGATGCAGAAAGGCTTTCTCCACCAGCGCGGCGTTGTCAGTCGCGATGTAGTGCACCGGCGGATAATCCTCCTGCCGGTGGTAAGAGCCACCCACGCCGACAATCGGCACGGAAACATTCGACAGCAGGGTTTCGATAGAGCGATCGTCGTAATCGGCGATCACCCCATCGCCCAGCCACTCCCGGATGTTGTCGATGCGGCAGCGGAAATCTTCTTCGATGAAGATATCCCAGTCAGTCTGCGACGCCTGCAGATACTCACCGACGCCCTCCACAACCTGACGGTCATACACTTTGTTGGCGTTAAACAGCAGGGTAATGCGATAGCGTTTCTCATGCATGATGGCGCGTTCCCTTAAATCCTCAGCGCATTGCATAACACGGCTGAAAGGGGCAAAAAAATTGTTTGCGCCACAATGTGATCGCCCGCGCGATTACACCCGACGCCGCGTTGCCGTATCCATCCACACCGCCAGCAGCAGAATCGCGCCTTTGACGATGTACTGCCAGAAAGTCGGCACATCCATCATGCTCATGCCGTTATCCAGCGAGGCCATAATAAAGGCTCCCATTACCGCGCCCGCAACCGAACCCACGCCACCCGCCAGGCTGGTGCCGCCGATGACACAGGCGGCGATAGCGTCGAGTTCCGCAATATTACCCGCCGACGGCGAACCTGCGCCCAGCCGTGAACTGAGGATCAGCCCGGCAATCGCCACCATCACACCGTTGATGGCAAACACCGCCAGCTTGGTACGCGCCACGTTAATGCCAGACAGGCGCGCAGCATCAATGTTGCCGCCGATGGCGTAGATACGACGGCCAAACGCGGTGCGGGTTGCCATAAACATGCCCGCCAGCAACAGCACGGCCAGCAGTAACACTGGCGTCGGCACGCCGCGATAGTCGTTGAGCAACCAGATGGCACCCAGCACTAGGATGGCGGTGATCGCCTGACGCCCGACGGTGCCACTGGCTGCGCCCTGCGCCAGTCCGAGCTGCTGACGACGCAGCCGCAGCCGCCACTGCCACAACATAAACAACGCCAGACCGGCAAAGCCAAAGCCGAAACCGACGCCGCCCGGCAGATAACTCTGACCAATCTGCGACATGCCTGGTGTGATCGGCGCAACCGTAGTGCCATCGGTAATTCCGACCAGAACACCGCGGAAAGCCAGCATTCCCGCCAGCGTCACGATAAACGAAGGCACTTTACGGTAGGCCACCCACCAGCCATTCCACGTGCCAAGCAGCAATCCCATCACCAGCGTCACCACGATGGTCAGCGGCAGCGGCCAGCCGAGCCAGACGTCGAATATCGCCGCCGCGCCACCCAGCAGGCCCATCATGGAACCTACTGACAGGTCGATCTCCGCCGAGATAATTACGAACACCATACCCACGGCCAGAATGCCAGTAATGGCGGTCTGGCGCAGCAGGTTGGAGACGTTACGCGCACTGAGCCACGAGCCGTCTGTGGTCCAGGTAAAGAACAATGCAATCAGCACAATTGCGCCCAGCATCACCAGAACCTGCAGATTAGGCAGTGTGAACCTGCCCGGTGACGGTTTGCCCGGCGTGCCGGAGAGGCGGCTTTGGGTACTTTCACTTTTAAGCATAATGTTCACTCCGCAGGGCAGCTTCCATCACCTGCTCCTGAGTCAGGTTATCGTTAATCAAATCGGCTTTGATCTGCCCTTCATGCATCACCAGCACCCGATCGCTCAGGCCCAGCACTTCCGGAAGCTCAGAGGAAATCACAATCACCGCGATACCCTGCTGAACCAGCGCATTGATCAGCAGGTAGATCTCCTGACGTGCGCCCACATCAATGCCGCGCGTCGGTTCATCGAGGATCAGGATTTTTGGATTGAGCAGCAGACATTTCGCCAGAATCGCTTTCTGCTGGTTGCCGCCGCTTAAACGGCCAATCGGCAGTTCTGATGAGGAGGTTTTCACCCGCAGCCGACCGATCGCGTCATTGATCGCCTGCTGCTCCTGCGCTTCATCCAGCGTTGAGAGTCGGTGGCTGAACTGGTCCAGCGCCGCCAGGGTAATATTTTTGCCCACCGCCATCAGCGGCACGATGCCATCTTTTTTACGATCTTCCGGCACCATCGCGATGCCGTGCGCAATGGCGGCGCGGCAATCGGTGATGTTGACCTGTTTGCCATTGATCCAGATATCGCCCTGCCAGCGCCCCGGCCAGACGCCAAATAGACATTGGACTGTCTCAGTCCTGCCCGCGCCCACCAGCCCGGCGATGCCGAGGATTTCACCGCGTCTGAGCGAGAACGAGACATTGTTAACGCGGCGGATGTGGCGGTTAACCGGATGCCAGGCGGTGAGGTTTTCAACTTTCAGTATCACGTCGCCAATCTGATGCGGCGCGTGGGGATAGAGCGCGGTCAGCTCGCGTCCCACCATCATGGTGATGATGTCATCTTCGCTCAGGCCCGCTGCCGGACGGGTAGCAATATGCTGGCCGTCACGAATCACGCAGATGGTATCGGAGATCGCCTTAACCTCATTCAGCTTGTGCGAGATGTAGATGCAGGCAATGCCGTGTTCACGCAGATTGCGGATGATGCCGAGCAGCACGTCCGTTTCCTGCTCCGTCAGGGAAGAGGTCGGCTCATCCAGAATCAGCAGCCTGACCTGTTTGTTAAGGGCGCGGGCAATCTCCACCAGTTGCTGCTGCCCAAGGCCTAACTCACCGACCCGGGTGGCGGGAGAAACGTTCAGCCCGACCCGCGCCAGCAGTTGCTGGCAGCGCAGGGTCATAGTTTCATCATCCACCATGCCGAAACGGCTCAGTTCGGCACCGAGGAAAATGTTCTCCATCACCGTCAGTTGCCGCACCAGCGCCAGCTCCTGATGAATAATCACAATGCCTTTACGCTCGGTATCGCGAATGGTCTGCGCCTGAATGTCGTCGCCAGAGAAGTGAATCTGCCCTTCAAAATCACCGTGCGGATAGAGTCCGCACAGGATTTTCATCAGCGTCGATTTGCCTGATCCATTCTCACCACACAGCGACATCACTTCGCCCGCCTCAAGTTGCAGGCTGACATCATTCAGCGCCTTCACGACACCGAAACGCTTGGTGATATTTTTCATTTCCAGCAGCATCGACTGTTCTCCCTCACGCTATGCGCAGTCAGAGTTCGCTCTGTTTGTGGAAACCGTCTTTCACCACGGTGCTTTCAATATTGTCTTTGTTGACCGGAATCGGCTTCAGCAGCCGTGACGGAACCTCTTTCAGACCATTATTCAGCGTGCTGTTGCTGGCAGGTGTTTTGCCCTCGCCCAGCTCGACGGCAATTTTCGCCGCTTCGGTGGCGAGCTCAGTGATCGGTTTGTAAACCGTCATGGTCTGGGTGCCCGCTTTGATACGCTTAATGGCTGCCAGATCGGCATCCTGACCGGAGATCGCCACTTTTCCTGCCAGCCCCTGCGCGCTCAGCGCCTGAATCGCGCCGCCTGCGGTGGCATCGTTAGAGGCCACCACCGCATCGATATGGTTGCCGTTGGCGGTCAGGGCATTTTCCATAATTTTCAGGGCATTTTCCGGCAGCCAGGCATCGACCCACTGGTCACCAACAATTTTAATGCTGCCGTTATCAATATAGGGTTTTAACACCTTCATCTGTCCGGCACGGAACAGGCGTGCGTTATTATCCACAGGCGATCCGCCCATTAAAAAATAGTTGCCCGTAGGCACCTGTTTCACAATGCTCTCGGCCTGAAGTTCGCCCACTTTTTCATTATCGAAAGAGATATAAAAGTCGATATCGGCATTATTTATCATTCGGTCATACGCCAGCACTTTAATGCCTTCCCGTTTCGCTTCAGCGACAACATTACTCAATACCTGACCGTTGTAGGGAATAATCACCAGCACATCGACACCGCGATTGATCATATTTTCAATCTGCGACATCTGTGTCTCTTCGTTGCCGTTGGCTGACTGAACAAACACCTTCGCGCCCAGCGTCTCAGCCTGTTTTACGAAAATGTCGCGGTCTTTCTGCCAGCGTTCGAGTCGCAAATCGTCAATCGCCATGCCGATCTTCACTTCTTTTGCCACGCTGGTCTGGCTGAACAGCGCCAGCGCCGCACAGGCGGCGAGCAGTGCATGTTTCATCTTCATTGTGATCATCCTGTAGGTTGAGGCTATTGTCGTTTCAGGCCTATAAACCAGGCGGATGAATTGTTGCCCTTATTTTCCTGTTACAGCAATTACTGATTTTTATCCGGCTATTACGTTTTTTGGTTTATTTCATTTTTTATGAGCGCGATCGAGGTTTCATCTTTTTCGGACAAGAGAGCGATAATGATAAACCACCCCGTAAATAACATTATTTTGCGAGCCAGCGCACAAATAATAATTATCTGACACCCGTAGTGAAATATCGTAATTGAGCTGAGACAGCAGCCAATATCAAATATTGCTTCAACGCAGGCCATTCGGGTACTGATGCTAAGGAGCAAACCATGCACGCTTATTTCGATCAGATCGATCGGGTTCGTTATGAAGGCACCCAGTCGACTCATCCTCTCGCTTTCCGCCACTACAATCCCGATGAGGTGATCCTCGGCAAGACCATGGCGGAGCATCTGCGCTTTGCCGCCTGTTACTGGCACACCTTCTGCTGGAATGGCGCGGATATGTTTGGTGTCGGCGCTTTTGATCGTCCGTGGCAGAAAAGCGGAGATGCGCTGCAGCTGGCAAAACTGAAAGCGGATGTGGCCTTTGAGTTTTTCCACAAGCTGAATGTGCCGTGGTACTGCTTCCATGACGTTGATGTCTCACCAGAAGGCGATTCGCTGCACAGCTACAAAGAGAATTTTGCCGCCATGACCGATAAACTGCTGGAGAAACAGCAGGAGACCGGCGTGAAACTGCTGTGGGGCACAGCCAACTGCTTTACCCATCCACGCTACGGAGCCGGGGCTGCCACCAATCCCGATCCTGAAGTTTTTGCCTGGGCAGCGACGCAGGTCTGCAGCGCCATGCAGGCGACCAAAACCCTGGGCGGCGAAAACTATGTGTTGTGGGGCGGACGCGAAGGGTACGAAACTCTGCTGAATACCGATCTGCGCCAGGAGCGCGAGCAGATTGGCCGCTTTATGCAGATGGTGGTCGAGCACAAACACAAAATTGGCTTTCAGGGAACGCTGCTAATTGAACCGAAACCGCAGGAGCCGACCAAACATCAGTATGACTATGATGTCGCGACGGTTTATGGCTTCCTGAAACAGTTCGGACTGGAGAAAGAGATCAAGGTTAACGTTGAGGCGAACCACGCCACGCTGGCGGGTCACTCTTTCCATCATGAAATTGCGACGGCCATTGCGCTGGGCATTTTTGGTTCAGTGGATGCCAACCGCGGCGATCCGCAGTGCGGCTGGGATACCGATCAGTTCCCGGTCAGCGTGGAAGAGAATGCGCTGGTGATGTACGAAATTCTCAAAGCGGGCGGCTTTACCACTGGCGGCTTAAACTTTGATGCCAAAGTGCGTCGTCAGAGCACTGATAAATACGATCTCTTCTACGGTCATATTGGCGCGATGGATACCATGGCGCTGGCGCTGAAGGTCGCCGCTCGCATGATCAGCGACGGTGAACTCGATAAGCGTGTGGCACAGCGCTACAGCGGCTGGAATGGTGAGTTCGGCCAGCAAATTTTGAAAGGTGAGTTTTCACTGGAGGCACTGGCGGCGCATGCTCAGCAGCAGCAGCTCAATCCGCAGCATCAGAGCGGACGTCAGGAGCAGCTGGAAAATCTGGTGAATCACTACCTGTTTGATTTCTAACCCTTCAGGAGCAGAGCATGTTTATCGGGATCGATTTAGGCACCTCTGGCGTCAAAGTGGTGCTGATGGATGCACAAGGCAACGTGGTGGCGACGGAAACAGCGCCGCTACAGGTTTCGCGTCCGCAGCCATTGTGGAGCGAACAGGATCCCGAAAGCTGGTGGCAGGCGCTGGATTTGTCCATGCAGGCGCTGAGCGCGCAGCAGGATCTGCGCGCGGTGCAGGCCATCGGGCTGAGCGGACAGATGCATGGTGCAACGCTGCTCGACAGTGCAAATCAGGTATTACGACCGGCCATGCTCTGGAATGATGGGCGCAGCGAGGCGCAGTGCCGTGAGCTGGAACAGAAGGTGCCGGATTCGCGGGCGATCACCGGCAACCTGATGATGCCCGGCTTCACGGCTCCTAAGCTGCTGTGGGTTCAGCAACATGAACCGGCAATATTCAATCAGATCGCTCACGTGCTGTTGCCCAAAGATTACCTGCGCTGGCGATTGAGTGGCGACTTCGCCACTGATATGTCAGATGCAGCAGGCACAATGTGGCTGGATGTGGCACGGCGTGACTGGAGCGATGTGATGCTGCGCGCCTGCGACCTCAGCCGCGATCAGATGCCGCAACTCTATGAGGGCAATGCCCTGACCGGCACCTTACATGCCGAACTGGCCACACGCTGGAAGATGAACGCCGTGCCGCTGGCGGCGGGCGGTGGCGACAATGCTGCGGGTGCGATTGGTGTCGGCATGACCGAACCAGGTCAGGGCATGCTGTCGCTGGGTACGTCGGGCGTCTACTTCGTGGTGAGCGACGGCTATCTCAGCAATCCGCAGCGCGCGGTACACAGCTTCTGTCATGCGTTACCCCAGCGCTGGCATCTGATGTCGGTGATGCTCAGCGCAGCCTCCTGTCTGGACTGGGCAGCGACGCTGACCGGTTGCAGAGATGTTCCTGAGCTGCTGGCTGAAGCTGAACGCGCACGCGATGACCTGCCCGGCCTGTGGTTTCTGCCCTATCTTTCCGGTGAGCGCACGCCGCACAATAACCCGAATGCCCGCGGTGCTTTCTTTGGCTTTACCCATCAGCATAGCCGTCCCGAGCTGGCGAGAGCGGTGCTGGAAGGCGTCGGGTTTGCGCTGGCGGAGGGCATGGACGCGCTGCACGACTGCGGCGTTCAGCCAAAGAGCATTATGTTGATCGGCGGCGGCGCACGCAGTGCACTGTGGCGTCAGATGCTGGCAGACATCAGTGGTCAGACACTGGATTACTGTCATGGCGGTGAGGTTGGCCCGGCGCTGGGAGCCGCCAGGCTGGCACAGCAGGCGCTGGATGCAGAGGTCACCGTGCCGACCCCGGTTCTGGTGCAGCGACACCAGCCGGATCCGGCCCGGGTAGCGCACTACCAGCCGCGTCGGGAGACCTTTGCGACGCTGTATCAACAGCTCCTGCCGCTGATGAAGTAAACCTGCGAGAACGCTCTGCCTGTTATGGATTTAAATCGCCTGTTAACGGATCCCCCTGCCATGTAATGCCAGGGGGGTAATGAAGGCAGAACAGGTGATCGTGAGCCATATTACTGACCCGGAATGGCCGGGATGACACTTACCCAGCCATACCATCACGGCAGCATCAGCCAATCGCGCCCAGCGTATCTTCCTGACCCTGTTTCTTCGGCAGCAGGAACAGCGTCGCCGCAATATCCAGCAGATAAATCAGCGCCAGCAGGGTAATCGCCGCCGTAAACGAGAACTGGCTCGCCAGCAGACCAATCACCACCGGGCCGAAGCCGCCCACACCACGACCAAGGTTGAACAGGACGTTTTGCGCGGTGGCACGCACCTGCGGCGGAAAGGTATCGGAAATCAACGCGCCATAACCGCCAATCATGCCGTTAACAAACATCCCCATGATCGCGCCGGTAAATAGCATGATGTTCGGGTCGCGCAGCTGAGCATACACCACCACCATCACTACTGCGCCAAACTGATAGAGCAGGAAGATTTTCCAGCGTGCGAAGCGGTCGGCCAGTACGCCAAACAGCCAGATGCCAAAGGTCATCCCGACCACGGTCACCGCGGTCCAGAGGCCCGACTTCGTCAGGCTGAAGCCAAAGCTGGAGGAGAGGTAACTCGGCATCCAGATCATCAGCCCGTAGTAACCAAAGTTCTGTACTGAACAGAGGATAAAAATGCCCAGGCTGGCTTTGGCGGTGGCGCGATCGCGCACCAGCAGTTTCAGGCGCGCCGGAAAAGAGAGTGACGGCACATGTTTAACCTGCCGTTGATACGCCTCCGGTTCACCCATGCCGCGACGAATGGCAAACGAGACCAGCGCAGGCAACAAGCCGACCAGAAACATGCCGCGCCAGCCGATGATAGTCAGCAGCGGCGGTGTGATAAAGGCCGCCATCAGCACCCCGAGTTGCCAGCCGATGCCGACCCACGCTGATGCGCGATTGCGCTTCTCCGCCGGCCAGGCTTCGGCAATCAGCGCCATGCCGATACCGAATTCGCCACCCAGACCAACACCCGCCAGCGTTCGCCAGGCGAGCAGATCCCAGTAGCCCTGCGCCACCGCGCACAGGCCGGTAAAGACCGAGAAGACCAGAATCGTGACGGTGAGCATGCGGATGCGGCCATAGCGGTCGCTGAGATGACCAAATACGATGCCACCGATAACCGCGCCAATCAGCGTCCAGGTCACCAGCGATCCCGCCTGTGATGGATTGAGCGCCAGCGAAACACTGATAGCCGGCAGCATAAAGCCGAGTATCAGCAGGTCAAATCCATCCATGGCATAACCGCTGACCGCAGCCAGCATCGCTTTGCCTGGCGTTACGCCGGGCTTAGATTGGGGAGAAGGGGACATCGTTGCGCACCTCATAAAGAAAAGTGCCGCAATTATAGAGAGAGTTCAGGATGTGACCAATTGAAAAGGCTTATCCCTGCGCCGATCAGGCGCAGGAAGAAGATTTATCAGGAAGGTCTGTTGCTGCCGTCATCGCCCGACAGTAATTCATCGAGCCGGTCACCGCCAACGTGACGGAAATCCTGACCTTTGACGAAATAGAAGATGATTTCGCAGATGTTCTGGCAACGATCGCCGATACGCTCAATGGCGCGGGCACAGAACAGCGCCGTCAGCACGCTGGGAATGGTGCGCGGATCTTCCATCATGTAGGTCATCAGCTGGCGCACAATGCCTTCGTACTCTTTATCCACCTTTTTATCTTCACGGTAGATAGTGATCGCTTCGTTGAGATCCATGCGTGCAAAAGCGTCCAGCACATCATGCAGCATCTGTACGGTGTGACGACCCAGCGACTCAAGGCTGACCAGCAGCGGCAAATGCTGCTGACCAAACTTCTCCAGCGCCGTGCGGCTGATCTTCTCCGCCACGTCGCCAATCCGTTCCAGCTCAGAAATGGCTTTGATGATCGCCATCACCAGTCGCAAATCGATCGCGGTTGGCTGACGTTTGGCGATGATGCGCACGCAGGCTTCATCAATCTCCACTTCCATCATATTGACCTTCTGGTCACCGTCGATCACCCGCTGCGCCAGTTCGCCATCCAGATTATGCATGGCGGTAATCGCATCGGTCAGCTGCTGCTCGACCATACCGCCCATGATCATCACCTGGGTACGGATATGCTCCAGCTCGGCATTGAACTGACCGGATATGTGCTTATTCAGATTAAGATTATCCATGTCGATCTCCTGTCAGATCAGCCGTAGCGGCCAGTTATATAATCTTCGGTTTGCTTCTGGGCGGGTTTAGTGAACAGCGTGTCGGTATCGCTGAACTCAATCAGTTCGCCCAGATACATGAAAGCCGTATGGTCAGAGCAGCGTGCAGCCTGTTGCATGTTGTGCGTCACGATCACCACGGTGTAATCCTGTTTCAGCTCGGTGATCAGCTCCTCAATACGGCCAGTAGAGATAGGATCAAGCGCGGAGCAGGGCTCATCCAGCAGTAAGACTTCCGGGCGAATCGCGATACCGCGGGCAATGCACAGACGCTGCTGCTGGCCGCCGGAGAGACTGTAACCGCTCTGATGCAGCTTGTCTTTGGTTTCATTCCACAGCGCGGCTTTGGTCAGCGCCCACTGCACGCGCGCATCCATATCGGCACGCGACAGCTTTTCAAACAGGCGAACGCCAAAGGCGATGTTGTCATAGATCGACATCGGGAACGGCGTAGGCTTCTGAAACACCATGCCGACCCGGGCGCGCAGCAGCGCGATATCCTGCTGAGTCGCCAGAATGTTTTCGCCATCCAGCAGAATGTCCCCTTCAGCCCGCTGATCCGGATAGAGCGAGTACATTTTGTTGAAGGTCCGCAGCAGGGTCGACTTACCACAGCCCGATGGCCCGATAAACGCAGTCACCTGATTCTTAGCGATATCCAGATTGATGTTCTTCAGCGCATGATATTTGCCGTAATAGAAGTTCAGATTACGGACCTGAATTTTATCGGCTGATGCTGTCGCGATACTCATAATTCATCTCTCTTATACGGCGCCGCACAGGGCCGCGCCGGAAATTAACCGTGTTTACCTTTGGCGAAAATCACCCGCGCCACGATGTTCAGCACCAGCACGCACAGGGTAATAATCAGCACGCCCGCCCAGGCCAGGCTCTGCCATTCGGCGAACGGGCTCATGGCGAACTTAAAGATGGTGACCGGCAGGTTCGCCAGCGGCTGCATCATGTCGGTGCTCCAGAACTGGTTCGACAGCGCCGTGAACAGCAGCGGTGCCGTTTCACCTGCAATGCGCGCAATCGCCAGCAGCACACCCGTGATGATGCCGGAGACCGACGCTTTCAGGGTGATAGACGCGATCATCTTCCACTTGGGCGTACCCAGCGCGTAAGCCGCTTCACGCATGCTGTCTGGCACCAGTCGCATCATGTTTTCGGTGGTACGAATCACAATCGGCACCTGCAGCAGCGCCAGCGCAATCACCCCGGCCCAGCCGGAGAAGTGCTGCATCTGCGACACCACAAGGGTGTAGACGAACAGGCCGACCACAATCGAGGGTGCCGAAAGCAGAATGTCGTTAATAAAGCGGATCACTTCTGCCAGTGGCGACTTGCGCCCATATTCCGCCAGATAGATACCCGCCATGATGCCCAGCGGTGTGCCGAAGAAGGTAGACCAGAAAATCAGTAATCCGCTGCCTGCCAGGGCGTTAGCCAGCCCGCCGCCCGCGGTATTGGGTGGTGGCGTTGATTCGGTGAACAGGGACCAGGAGAGCCCATCCACGCCGCGCGATACGGTGGTGAACAGGATCCACACCAGCCAGAACAGGCCAAAAGCCATGGTCAGCAGCGACAGCGTCAGCGCAATTTTATTTTTAGTGCTGCGCCAGGACTGCATTTTACGGCGTGATGCGTCCAGTTCGGCGCGCGCCTGAATTTCAATTGTGGTCATGAGCGCGCTAAAAAATGCAGGCGGCTATCGAACTG
>PVMI01079102.1:1780-15310 GCA_008528875.1 Aulacorthum solani
TTTGGGTTTGGATTTTTTTCTCTGTTCATTGGGAGTCATTAAAGAGAGAAAGAGAAAGGAATGACAAGTTGTTTCCTAGGTGAGTGTAGAAGCGGGAAAGAGTGAGAGAATAAATAAAAAAAAAATTTAATGCACAGTGGTCAGTGATAGGTTTGGCCATACTGGTTCAAACATAAGTGGCCGTCGTGGGCAACGATAAAAAAAAATAATCTAACCTAACTTTGGCAGAGGACGGGGTCTCACCCATTACATTTGAAAGTGAATTAGTTCCCGGGTTAAATTAAGTGCACGAATTGGTTCTCTATAAAAATTACTTATGAATAGTTATTATTATACAACAGTTTCAATTAGTTCCCATAATATGTAGGTATAAATCGGTATTCTAGTGATATTTTATTAGATTTTACAATGTCTGAAGAGGTTTATAAATAAAATATTATATCTAGGTAATAGGCTGCTGAAATTAAAAAGTTTACTGGTGAAAAATATAATATTAAAAAATTGAACGACTGCCAAACCTCAAACTTACATTCTTTAAAAAATATGTGTGTTGTAAATTCATATCACGTTTTTTTTTTACATTCTTTATTGTAATCAACTGACTTATTATGATACCATATTGTTCATATTATTATTCTATTATTATTGTTTAATAGTATTGACAAATACATTCTAGCATATAGGTAGGTATATTATGGTTATAACCTAACCTAGTGTGCCTATTACAAATCAAGACAGACACAACTATTGCTATTTGCTGTCATCAGCATTATTATTACACATTTCCATTTTTTTTTTTTAAATATTTATTCCAATAAGTACAATATACTATATACAATCTGTAATGGTATTTACAATAAACATAAGTATGTAATATATACAAAGACCCGAAGATATGAGGAGAAAAGTCATCCAGCAGTTACACTCAGATACGATCGACTACATATTATATACAATGTAATATAAATATAAATGTCATATAAGTTTTTTTTTTTAAACTGAGCTTGGCTTGTCAAGATATCTTATCACGACACAAGCATCTTTTAAGCCTTCTCGGTGGACTACCAGGAATATTAACTGAGTTAAGTGCAGAAATAAGTGATTCGGAGGGTTCGCAAGGCAGCAGAGGAAGCACGTATAGTAGAATGTGGCCACTTATGCGACAGTCTGTATACCAAGATATGAGTGCAGTGTATGATTTGTTACATAGAAGGGTGCTTTAATTATACAAAGTGATATAGAATAGAACATTTGTATTTATTATGTTTTATTTTATTGCCGCTCCTCATAATAATTAATATTAATTTAAAAAAGTTTGTAAGTGGGTGACGCTCTGCTGTAAAGTAAATTGAATGGAATAATATCATTGTATACGAAAAACTATTCTAAGGGTAAATGGTTGGTCGGTCTAGGATATTTAATATCATACTTATATTGTTTATATATTATCATAGTTGTATATAATAATATAAACTTTAGAAGTTTCAAGTATGCCCACAAATAATATTTTTAAATTACAACATATGCTACATAAAGTCAATCATCCTGATAACACAGCCCATGGTGTTGTTGCACTCTTAGTTAAATCTGCCATAATATATTAATCACTTTCAAGCTTCTGTGAAGATATTTTTCAATCTTGCACTACTCAAATTCATGTTAAAATGTTCCAATCACAGTTGCAGTGATTTATTCACCTCTAAAGCATAATGTCTCCTATGAGAACTTTTTAAGCTATTTCAACACAATAAACAATAATTTTAGTATAGGTGAAGATTATAATGCAAAGCATCAGAATTGGGGATTGTCGGTTAAACAACCCCCGTGGAAACATTCTCAATAATTTTGTAAATTTTAAACAATTCAAGGTACTTGCTCTTCCAGGACTTACCTATTGGCCACCACCCCCACATAAAAAGCCAGATATATTTGATATTTTTGTAACTAAAATCCCTTCAAATTTGCACTATGTTATTGACAATATTTTGGACTTCAATTCTGACTACTCATCGGTCATTCCCACACTTAACAACTATCCTTCAACTAGTACTGAACCACTAAAATTATTGCACGGAACGACTTATCGGTACAAACTTTACAACCGGGTAAATCATAATCTTCAATTAAATGATTGAAATCCAATGATTATATAGATTCAGCTGTAAATAACCTAAAAAAATTTATTCAATCAGCAGCTTGGGCGGCCAACACAGCTAAAAATGTACATATTACTAACACCAATTCGCTTCCAACTAATATCCATATCCTTATATCAGAAATGAGAAGATTTAGAGCCATCTATCAACCCACTCATTTACCCTCACACAAAAAAATATATAATAAATTAGGCAACTATCTTAAAAAATTCTTAGCAAAAATCAAAAACCTTTCCTATGAAAACTTCCTGACTAAATTATCTACAAGTAATGAGTCTTTGGAAAGCGTCTAAACAAGCACTTAATTTTAAAGTAACTATTCCACATATTAAAAATTCTGATGGGAGTTTTGCCGTGGTACTCGGCAACACTACACCAAGATATTCCACCTGTCAACTCAAATACGGTTCTTAGTTATCTTGATATGCCTATGTATTTTTAATATTTTTCAACTGATATTGTAAATATATATCAAGAGCATTGTAACTAATTGTCAAACTTTTTGACCCAACAATAAAAATAAAATTTCATTGAAAATTATAGAAGAAAAAACCAAAAAATTTAAAATGTCAATAAACAACTCAAAACGAATCAAAATATTTTGAAAATTCAAAATTTTATAATTTAAATATACTATGTACATTTTAAATACCTTTAGTTATTCATTTTTGAATTACAAAGAATAAGAAAATCACTATGTAAGAAATGGAGTGAATATCCAATGTTGTAAAAATGTCAACATCAAACACTTATAAAAATTTAATTTGACTTTCTGGTAGCATTTTTTTTTATTTGATAAAGGTAGACAAACTTATAAGGAATCTTGTATTAAATTTTAAAATCTTAGATATAAAAGGGAAAAATTTTTATGAATATCTAACTCAACATTATTTGCAAATTTTAGTGATTTTTATGAATTTTGTCAAAATTCTAAATTCAAACTCTCATAAAAAAATATTGTGGATTTACACTTAACTTTTTTTTTATTTTCACTAACAACTTACGAGGAATTTTGTATAACATTCCAAGTTTTTTGACTAAGTCAAAATTGTTTTATCAACATTGGTTTTAAAAAAACAATAACCCAAAATTTCATATGCTTACAATTAGTTTAACAAGTGTCAAAATATTTTTAAAATGTATGGTTTATATAAAACGCGGATATAAACATTCAGTGAAAATTTCATGTATCTACTATATTTTTTTTTTAGTGTTATATCAAAATCCAAAAATCGATTTAGTCGAAAACCAGGTTTCCATAAAAATTCTTGTTTTGTTATCATGCCGCCTTTGAATACTATTGAGAATTTTTTACTTTAGAACCCCCAAGGTACCAAATAGATTCATTTTCTTGTCAGAAAAGATGCTGTTGAAGAAAATAGAAGTACTTTTACTGCCCCAAAATGTGATGAGACAAAAAAAAAAACATTGTAAAATCAATACATTCATCGCTCCGTTCAGAATCTAAAATGTTATATTAAATAAAATGTATTGTAAAAACTAAAAATATTGATAAAAAAAGTCTTTGTCACTTTGTTAGATCTTTTTGTTTTAGTTTGTATAACAGATTAACAGGTAAGGACGTAAAATATTTATGTTACCTGTAATCGTCAAATGTATAAAATAATTAGTGTCAACAATTGAATTATAAAAATGTTGGTGATTCACATAGTTTTGAGTTTTAAGAAACTATTGTACCTACTTTTACACCAGACGAAGATCTCAGAAATTAAACTCGAACTTCTATAGGTTCTCCGGTGACTGTGTTCGTTCGAAGTTTAAAATCATGAAATTATTTTCTTCGTAATTATATTATTATCACTAAATAAAATAATATACGGAATGTCAAATATTATAGAGCAATAATATTACTCAATTTAAAAACGTTTAATGAAAAACAACAAAATAACTTAAATTGTATTTTAAAAAAAACACCAAGGCATGGATAAATGTCTACTTAAGGCGGTGTCAAATGTCGGTAATATTTTTACAAATACGGTGAGAGAAATATTGAAAGGCTCAAAACAGTTTTTACACACAAATATGCGGCGGTATGACGGTGTCTTTGACGATAATTAATAATCTTATGAGATACTTGATAGTATAGAAATAATGATTATACCTTACTTCTGGCCTCAGATAAAATGGCGGAACTTCGCTTGACACACGATCACCAGTTAACAATCTATGGTACGGCCGGCGAAAAGTGAGCCGTGAGTATAGGAATGCTCGAGTTTGGATATTATTATTTTTCCTTTATGTACGTGTTGTGGTACATTGATTTACTCGAGGAGTTCGAAAAATTGTAAAATACAATGTAAACAAACGTCAGCTGACTCTTCGAATGGCTTGCCAATAGTTTCAAACGGAGAACCTCTGATTACGCTTAAATACACCACTAGGAACGTAGCGGTCGCGGCTGACGTTTCGCTGGCCGTACCGTAGACACCGGTTACCCCTCAGCTACCACTCCTAACAATATTGCACACTCACGACGAAGCCTTGCTCTGCGGCACAGACCGTGATACGCTATCAAAGTAGACCTTCGCTGATAATGCCTTTTGTGATACGAAATGTGCATATTGTATAATAATAATAATAATAATATTATACATACGGTAGTTGTGTCTTGTATTTTCTTTTTGTCCCCTATGGTGTTCTAAACATTCACACTGATAGACAATCTCATAACAAAGGCCTTTTATTTATTAGTTTAAAACTCCCCCGTTGTCGCGTTACGTAGCACGAACATTATTATTATTATTATTATTATTATTATTGGACATTCATTATTTTCCACTGTACACCACCCTCGCACGATATAGTACCATTTGATCATTCTTCGCGCAAAACATACGGCCGAAAAATCGTCGACATTTTTTGAACCAATATTTAATATTATGGCCGATTGGACTGCTTAAAGTACAAATTGCACCAAAAAGGTTAGTCGATTTATGTTGTGTTGAATGTTATAACTTATTAGTTATTACTAAAGCCCATCAACAGTGTGTGAGGTCGCTAGTTTATAATGTTTTAATATAACAGTTGTTTTTGTTCTAACATTTTATAATTGAGTTTTTATATATTATTAATTAAATCAATAATGGGCTATAAATTATAATATATATTAATTAAGAGAACAATTAAATTATTGCAAGCAGTACTAACATAAAACAATAATATTTGTAAATTGAGAATAAATTAAACGTTATGTATTAAGTTTTTGTTACCATTACAATTTATGATGGTATTTTTGTAATCTAAAAAAAGAGAAGTTATAATTTAGTATGTTGTAGGTACCTCGTACCTATGATAAAAAATTAAGTTTTTGTTACTTGGGTGTTAATTAGGTATTACTTAATAAATATACTTAAATACATTTTTTAAATATTAAGGATAAAATACCTGCAGGCTTTTGTTACATACATTTACTGTTCCAAATAGCTAAAAATGTAATCACAAAAATATTATATTGCAATCTTTTACATTTTTAAAGTTACCATTAAATTGTTAGATATATACAGATTTAAAAAACATGTTGGTATTTAGTGTGTAAAAACATAATATGTTAAATACTTATCAAACAATTTTGTTTTCAATTTTTACCATCTCTTAATAGGAAACAATTTCTTAGAGACTATGAAATGTAGCTAAAGGTTCATAATAGATCATTTTTTTGGTTTTTAAATACTAGCGTATAATATTGTAAACATAATAACACACAGGGGCACAACAACTAGAGCAGATGATAAAGCCTAACACCCGTTCAGAGGAGGCCCCCTTGTTCTGTGCTTCGTACTGTGTAATGATAATGAGAATAAATGAATGTATAGATTTAAAATTATAGAAAGAAAAGAAATAAATATTATTTTTTAGTGATTTAGGTAATTGGTTTTATTATTTTTATTATTCTGTTGGAAAAAAAATTGAATAAGTATTAGAGTATTTAATCATTAATGATAAAAAAAATAATTAATATTACTTGAAATCTCCAAAAATTACATTTATCATGATTGGTACTATGTAGGTTCAAAAAACTAATTGTGAATTTTTGAATACTATATTAACAATAAGCATCAGAGCATTTATTTTACAAAAAAAAATATATTATTTTTAATTGTTTTAAAACAAATTAAGATTTATTAATACTATACTTAATTTAAAAACATACAATACAAATTATTTTGATACATGTTTATTTTTAATTCTTGTTAAAATTAAAACGCAAAATGTAAGTTATGATCCAGCAAAGAAAAACAACTTTGTTAAGATACATTTTTTCTTTAAATGAAATTTTGCCGATTTATTGTAATATTAAGACTAACAATACAAGATATTTTACAAAGTTTTTATGTTGTACGTTTGTGTGACAGAGGGACATTGGGCATGATGTCAGAGACTATGCGAATAAGAACTAGAAAAGCTTTTTAAAGTTTTATAATTTTTAATATGTTAATTATTGAATTAGTTGATATAATTTATCTAAATAAATTGTTTAATTTTAAAATTTCCAGTTACTTAATTTCAACAATTTAAAAATGGAGGAAAGTCACCCAACAACGTCATCTGATATAACACAAAACCACGAAGACGATTGTAAAGTAACATGGACACATCCAAGTCACATTTTTCAACGACTTATAGCATTATTTTTGATGTGTTTAATCGGATTTGGTAAATATTTATTTAGTTGTATTCATAATAAGTATGAAAAATATTAAAAATAGTATGTATGATTTTTAGGTTCATATTTTTGTTTTGATAATCCTGGAGCATTACAAGATAATTTTATTCAAGACATGAACTTAACAACTTCACAATTTGTTTATCTGTATTCGTGGTATTCTTGGCCGAATGTTGTAATGTGTTTCATTGGTGGATTTTTAATTGACAGGTTTAAAGTTTATAGTTTTGTAATATGCTTGATATTGATTCATTTAAACTAATATTTATCTTTAGAGACTTACATCATTATGACATTAGTAATTTACAGAAAGAAAAAAAAAATTTTTTTGTTTTCCAATACTTGCATAAATAGTGTAAATATTTTTATACACATATTTTTTTTATAGTGAAACTTCTGTATAGGGTAAATTAATCTTAAATTAAATTTGATTAACGTATAAGATGTGTTTAAACATTATATTCTAATCGCGTTACCATATTCAAAGTTATAAACGTTAACTTACTTTGATAAATTTTAGTTTTATTAATTACTGCACATTTTTGTCATGATATATTAATTTAAACATAATAACTTAACCTAAAAAAAAATTTTTTTTAGTGTTTTTGGGATACGTTTAGGTACTGTCATCTACGCACTGTTGGTTGTGCTTGGTCAAATAGTATTTGCTGCTGGAGCATATTTAAACGCCCTCTGGATTATGATACTTGGCCGTCTGATATTTGGGTAATTGTATTTTAGTATTATATTATAATAGTTGGATAATATAATTAAAATAACATTTGTCCTTTTAGTAAATAACTAATTGAATACATTAAATAACTTTACGTTGAACTTGTATGAATAAATCTGTTTAACAAGCACTAACTATAGTTATATAATTGTTATTATATTATGTATTTCAGAAATTACTCTATTAAAAAGTTAAATTTTATATTGCATATGTATAATTATAATTTATTTACATTATAATTTAATTTGGACTTTCTTTTTATAAAATAAAATAGTGTAGATAATTAAACATGCTATGAAACAAAGTTAAAAAGTATAAAATAAATAAATTTTTATTTTTTCTATGTTTAATTATAGATCTAGTTTAATAATTTATTGATCATTATATACCAAATATATTATTTTTGTAATAATAAATTAAATTTTTTCATGTTCAATTTTAAATAATATTTATATTTTTCTTTCTAATTAATTTACCTTCTTCGCATAATATGCTGAATTTGCATAATGTACCTTGTAATTTATGTTATACAGTTTAGTTCTACTGTTAAACTAATTGATTTTTATTAGCTTAATACTCCTATAAGTATTATTTCATGCAAGTTGTACATTAATATTGAAATTAAAATAAATAGGCACCTGAAAATTATAAAAATTAAAAATATGTTTTTAACACAGAATTGGTGGAGAATCATTAGCTGTTGCTCAAAACAACTATGCAGTGTTGTGGTTTAAAGGAAAAGAACTTAATATGGTGTTTGGATTTCAAATAAGTTTTGCCAGAGTTGGTTCAACAGTGAATTTTATAGTTATGGAACCATTATATAGATATGTAAAAAAACAAATAAATGTCCCTAACTATCAAAGTTTATCAATTGTTTTGTTAGTTGGTATGTATTGAATGAAAATCATAATTTCACAGGAATCTATTAATTTATATTTTGTTCATTAGCAAGCTTAACCTGTGTCTTATCATTGGTAAGCGCCTTATTACTTGCTTGGCAAGATAAAAGGGCCGAAAAACTACTTCACCGAAAAACACTAGATGCTACGGAAGTTGTAAAAATGTCTGATGTGCGATACTTTCCAAAAGTATTTTGGCTGGTTACATTTATTATTGTTTTCTATTACACATCAATTTTTCCATTTGTTGCATTAGGAAAGTAAGATGATTATTTTTTTATATTTTTGCAATAGTATTATGATTTATAAAATACTACAAGAACTTAAATCATTGATATTGAGTTATTTATTTCAATATGTTATTTCTGTAATTTGAAATAATTTTGCATGTTTTAGTTAATTTTTAAATAATCACACAACTAGCTTTAGTTTAAATGACTACATTTTAAAAATTATATCTGAATCAATATTGATGCCCTTGCTTTTGATTAAATAACTTCTTATAATGATTTAATTCTTCAGTTTTGATTTTCTATTGTATAACTTAAGGAATCTTGTTCATTTTTTAAGTAAAACATTAAACTGTCTAATTATCTAATAATTATTATGATTAGATGTCTGATTGTAAGTGTTTATATTCCAGAGTATTCTTTGAAAAAAAGTACAACTTTTCACCCGATTCAGCCAATTTGATCAATGGGATTATTTACATCATATCAGCTATATGTGCACCAGGTCTTGGTTTAGTCATTGATAAAACTGGTAGAAATCTATTTTGGGTATTCTTATCCATTCTTGGTACCTTGGTTTCCCACATGTTCTTGACATTTACATTTGTAAACCCATATATTGCCATGGTAAGATAATTTAACTTTTATTTTGAACATAAAATATGTATTCAGTTAATTATATTTAAAATTACTTTTAGTTCACAATGGGACTGTCTTATTCGATGTTGGCAAGTGCATTGTGGCCTCTGATTGCAATGGTTATTCCTGAACATCAAATGGGAACAGCATATGGCATGCAAGTGTTTTGTGTATTATAATGTTGTACATATGCTAGTTTATAATGCTTATCATGTCTATTTAAGAAATATAATTGAGATATTCGTGAAATAAAATAAAATTATATGTACAGGGTCTGCCAAAAAAACCTCCCGTATTCCAATAAGTAGTTGCAAATAAATAAATAAAGATACGGAATAAATTCTTTTATTTTTGAATTACAAATACTATAGCATTTTACATTATATAAAATAATTACTTTGTTTTGAACATAACGTCTGTCAAATACCGTTCTTCGTTGTTGATACATTGACAAAGCCGTTTCGGGAAGTTTTCCATAACTCTTTTTTTCATTGCAATGTAATGGCAGCCACCTCCTGTGTGATTGCCTCTTTAAGTGTTTGCATTGATGTGGGGCAATGCCTGTAAACTTGCTCTTTAAATATCCTTAATAAATGGCACTCACACACCGCTATCGATCGATACCCCCTCCATAGTTGTACCATCACCACAACTCACACAGCATAATCTCTAGATACTGGAGGTTTTTTTGCCGCACATTGTATATGTTTGAATTAAACATATAGCTAAATCATTGTAAATTATTAATAACATTTTGATATAAATTAAATTTGTTTGTTATCCAATTAAGATTATTTATTCAGGTTTAATTTAATTTTAAACTTAACTCAAAACCTTTTAAAATAATAATATATTAAGGAATACAAGCAATTTTTTTCAATTTCAATCTTGATAAACCATATTATTAAAGAAAAAATAATTCTGTTTTTATTTAGATAAAAATAATTTTGTTTTTGTCAATAATTATTACAAAGATAAGTATTTTGATTTCTCATTTTATTTTTATGATTTATAGAGCACAGTCCGTTGAAAATCTTGGTCTTGCTGTTGTTGCTTTATTAAGTGGTAGAATAGTTGACTCAGATGGTTACTATATGGTGGAATTATTTTTCTGTCTTTTATTATCAGGTAAATATTTTTTTTATTAGTCTTAGAAAATAACACTCAAATATATATTTTTACTAATTATGTATTAGCATACAGTTGGGTTGTACATAACTGTATGTCTGTATGCAATAAATAATTAGGTTGTGTGGTTTTTATCTTAAATGTTCACTAATACATTTGAACTAAATACTAAATTATAGACATTTTTAAGTTCCTAGTGGTTAATTATACAAATTGGAAATAACTATAAATTTTGAAACATCTTTTTTAATAATTGTTTTAAATTTTTATTCACACTAAAGATCTTAAAATCTATTATTTTTAACGGAAGTGAAATAGATTAATTAAATAAAATAATATTCCTATATTTCAAGTTAACAATGTTTGTTTCAATTACTAATAAGTTTTTTTCCCTCAAATTTTGATTATATAAAGTGTATCCATTAAAATTATTTTGTTATGCAAATGATTATTTTAAATAATAATGCAATGATTCCCTTATTACCATTTAAAGTATTTGTTCTACCTAATTTAAATAAAATAGTTATTTTTTATTATTTCTTATTAACCTTTATCATTTTAGCTGCCTTATTGCTGACAGCTATTCTATGGACATGGGATTCAATGAGTAATGGAACATTAAATATGAGTATTAAACAAAGAAATCAACTTGAATCAAACAAGTAATGAACCATTTTTTACCCAGTAATTGTTAATTTTTATTAATTTGAGCTTTTATAATTTTTTTTTTGTGTTATAGAACTCCTTGTCCGGAAAAACAAAATCTTTTACACAATAATGACACCTATACTGAAGACTAAATATTAACCTTAATTTTTAAGTTCATTTTTATGTATGGAAGAAATTAATCTTTGAACAATATGTTATCCTTAAATAATTAAATCACAACTTATACTGATTTATAAATATCATATTTGTGTAACAAATATATTCATAAACCAAATTATATTAAATTAATACTTAAACATAGCATTGTATGCATGTAGCATATAAAAATTATAAATATAAACAGTATGATTTTTTTAAGCATAAAAGACTAATTATTTTAAAATTTGAATTTTTTTTTTATTATTTTAAATACATCAAACTGTATTTTTTAAATGTGTATCTGTCTATTGTATTATTTAAAAGCTAGCCATTCCTGTTAAATTGATTCCAGCATAATTGTATGGAGTATGATAGCAAACTTACGTCTTGACTTAAGCTTCTTACATTGACTATTTTTTAAACTATGAACATAATTGAGCATACTTTCTATTCCCGTTATTGATTAAAATATTTATTTATTTTTAGTTTTAATAATATATAAAATTTACATATATATGTATACATCTATTATTTATACACATATAAAATATTATAGTATACATTATTATGGCAACTATAAAATATTAAGTTACTGTTGAACAACAACTCCTTGTGTGTAGATTTCTTATTTTTACATAAATTCAATATTTTAAAATTAAAAAATAGACATTTTGATTTTTAATTCCCTAAATTTAAAATTATGTTTAGAGCAATTTACTGTATTTTTTGCTCTTCTACTATAAGCTTAAAAAAATGCAGAACTTAAGGTTATTAAAAAAAGAAAAGATAAATTAATAATTATTCTGAAATGAGTTGCATGTTAGAAACTTCAGTTGTATAACATAATCATAAACATCAATTTCATAATATTTTTACTAATGTAATATACAACATTTTCATCTAAATAACATTTTCAAAATTGAGTTTTCAATTTTTCATTAATTTAAACAAATTATTGTATTTTGGTTTAATATTTCAAGATTTAGATTGTTATTATTTTTATACAAAAACCATGTAATCAAAAGTCTGTACAATATTTATCTATAAGAATACAATATGTGCGAAGTACCTGATCGTTATATAATGTTTTAAGCACTTGCACATCAATTTTCATAGACTAATTGAATATGTGTTTTCTATAATTATTAAATAACATATTATTTTTATCATTGTATTATTGTCATTCCTTTTTTATATTGTAAGTATTATTATGTTATTAATATTATGTGACGAGTCTTAATTATGTTAATTATGTGTTATGCATTTTAAACTATAACATAATATAGGTGTGTAGTGATATTATTTAAATGCCTACCTATAAGTCTATATTTTTAATTTTTAATCTTTAGTTTTCAATAGAAGTACCTTATTGGTGCTCTCATTAAGAAGTTAATGGTTCGCTTAAATTGAATTAAATATGTATACTAAATTATAAGATAACTTTTATACTCTATTGATGATAAGACTTTGTTGGTCGTATATACAAAATACAAATTATATTTACTTGTAATTTATAGGTAATACTTAAAATAAAAAAAATGTATGAATACAATTTGTTCTATTTTACATATTTTATAATTTGTTCAAATACTAAATACTGAATAATCAAATAAGAAAATGAATCATCCATTTCAAGGTATTAGAAAAATCAGGTAGAGCAATGTCATTTCTTGAAATACCTATCTTAAATTTAGAGTTCAGAAATCAAATTTTTATTTTAATCTTCATTTATCAACATTGTAAAATCTTTATCTATGATTGATAAAATATAATTGTTTTTAAAAATATTAGTGAATATTCTTTATTTGCTTAAACTTAAATATGTATCAATACAAAATTCCATTATGCATTAAATTGACAGGTGGGTCGACTTAGCAGTCACAACATAACTAACTCTTTTCTATATTATTACCTACCTACCACAGAGTGCTTGATTGCTTTAAAATTACAAATTTCTACTGATCCAGTTAGAAACAAATTATCATGGTGGAATAGATCTGGGAACAGGTTGGATACTAATAATTGGGGAGAAACCAAACAATGTCTAGTTTTCATGGTAGTGGCAGTTAATGGAAATTGGAAAATACCTATTGTGTATTTCCTAGTGTCCAATTTAAACGGTTCACAAAAGTCTAAGGTTTCTAAACAAACTTTGAATTTTTTAAAAGATACTGAGGTTATTGTAGTTAGTTAAATATTTGATGGATGCGAGGATTCTCATCAAATGTAACAATGGTACGGCTTTTTGGAT
>PVMI01079124.1:1207-11393 GCA_008528875.1 Aulacorthum solani
ACTATATATTTTGAGTAACAATGAATTATTGCTGTCTAATTAGTTGGTTAGATTCACAAGAGACAACAGCTTGGTAAAGAGTACAATGAAATTATGATACACATTTATAATAGAAAATTAAGTGGAATTATAAAGAGAAAATTATAAGGTTTCTATTTTAGTCACTTAACAATTAAGTACTAAGATCTTACAAATTCTAAATAACATTAATTCGATATTCTTAAATGTGCTTTAGGAAATGTTGTTTTTTATAAAAAAATATTAAAAACAGCAAATAATCCATTGCAATCATTATGAATATTTGGACGAAATTCTGATACATTTTGTTTCAAATTTATACTCTGACGATTAACGACAGAATAATAAATTATCTTATACTAGCAAATAGATAAATCAACAAAACGATAACTAAAAAATCTACCTATATACAAATATTTTTAAGTCAAAAACATTATTTGCAAACATTTTAAAATGTTTACACTTATCATTAAGGTAAAGGAAATTCAAACAGCAATTATGGATCAGAGTTTGCATTAAGTAAAATTCAATAATTATATTATTACCATATACATTATATGAATGTATAAAAAAACCTACAATTTAATGAGAGTACATTATACACCGGTGTATAATGAACATAAAAAATATAAATTTGAATAAAACTAGACACCATAATTGCCTATTGTGTTGGTGTGTATACAAACATTTTCACATACACTAAATAAATAATAGATAGTTATATCTTATGTATACAATACCTACTAAACTCTAAACAGGAAGTGGAGGTGGGCCTAACAGAGGATTAGGTGTTGGTGAAAGGAGTTCCTGGCGGTCACGATCACGTTCTCGTCCTGGACGGAACGCTTCCAACAAAGCTTCAACCCTGTCTTCGCTGGGGCTCCATCGCTGGCACCCAGCATTGTTTTGAAGCCACACAACTAACGTGCTTGTGGGAGAACGAATGTTTACATCTGTCCTAAAAATCCAACAAAAATTATCAATTAAATAAATTTTTAATGCATCTTGCACAATTTTGAATATATACTTTGGTACACTGTACTGGAAACCATGTCTGTAATAATGTTCATACGCAGGTATAACCACCTGACGTCGTTTGAATTGACTAGTGTCTAGTTTCTGGACAAATGTTGTTTCACCATCAACCAAAAATATGATGAAAGATAGAGGCTCGCTTGATTCAGATAACAATCGTTCAATATGATTTAGAGTTGCTTCAATTAGATCATCACAGTGTATAGGAGGATTTACCACAAATGACCCACTTACGGCATTCAAATCCAAAAATGAACTAAACATAAAAACAAAGTTACTAATTAATAATTACTATTTAAATATTTTTTTCTATCATGCATGAAAACAGCATATTCTTTTGCTAAATATAAACAATGCATAATATAAATAATAAAGTATGAAATAAAAATCCAAAAGCTTGTTACTACATAATACTTATCAAAAATACTTTATGTGAATAGAATATGAGAATTTTGGTTTGTACAGACATAATATTATTTTATACGTGGTTTTTGAAAAAAACTACAACTATGAGAAGCAAACAAACCCTCTGGATCCAAAATAGGCGTCAGTATCTGGAAACGCGGAGCAATATTGCCGGAAATAGCAATTTAGAGGTGACGCAAAACACTCAAATGTCACACCAAAATTCCTGTGCAGAGATTCTAGGATAGGCACTGGCACTGATACTTGTGTGTCAGGACTGTTAGAGCACAAGACATTGTACCTTTTCAACAAACACCAAACTCTAGCCATAAAGTTTTCCATTTTTTTGTCTTCATAACAGCTGTAGCGATACAATTGTTCCTGTAAATCATCAAACATTTGTTTTTACTATTAACGTTTGACTATTGTAGAAGTTGCATTGTAGATAATCACAGTCACAAAATCACTAACCAACTTTTGGAGGTACACAGTATTGATGAGTAATCTCTCTCCATTGAACCGGACATAAGTTTGTTCTTTGTCAGCCATGTATTCAACAGGAGGAAGACGCGGAGCAGGTGTAACAAATTGAACAGGATAACACCAGACTTTATGTAAAGTTAATACTGCAGGAGCTGGAGGCATTTCTAAACTCACATAATAATAATAATAATTTATAACACAATATTGTGATTTTCTGACAATAAACTTTAAAATAAATAAATATTTATAACAATAACAATAACTTGAATCAACTTAATGTATAGTTAATTGTATATAATGCCTACAATGTTCACATATAACTCAAATGTAACCAAAATAGAATATCACACTGGAGATGTTTTTCAAGACATATAGTTAAAAAATAATGATTGGCTAACCTGTAATTCCTTGTGCAATCAAAAGCTCACTATTTTTTTCTTTGACCTTGCGAGCGTATTCAACAGATAAATGGTATACCTTTGAGCAGATGCCTTCCACAGATTCTTTGACGGTTTGAGCTATATGTGGTTGACATTGCATCTGTAAAATATGTAAAAGAGTATTAACATTTAATAGTAAAAAAATTTTTTTCATCATTTTTCTGTGGTTGTTACCTTAAGATGGTTTAAACGCTCTTGGAAATCAACATATGTAGCCCCCACTGTCTTCCGTAACCATTGCAATGTATCTTCAGTGTTCCATTTTACAACTTTTCTACTCTCTTGCAGTGTGTTCCTATACAAACCACAAATTTATAAATTAACATTGAATAAATTAGTAGACAACTTTAACTCTTAAATGTATGTTAGTTTAAATGAACTAAATTATATACAACTCAAGCAATAAAATTAACCTGATTTCTAAATAATAGTTCACATTAAAAAAATATAAAGAGTATTCAAAAAGTAAGTTCCTAATGATAAAAAGTACAGCGAGACAATCAACATCAAACATTCCCGATTCCTCATGCTATTGAAGCAGTACACAGCAGTATTTAATGTAACTGCATTTAATTATTTATGACTATATAATTATTTACAACAACTTTTATACATGCATACAGATGATTTATTAAATGTACTGTGTATATTTGGATAAAAATGAAATTAACCTCTCTTCAATATTTTTGAAAAAATATTCCTGCATAGTAAATAATAAAAGTATTGCATACCTAATATTTTTGGTTTACTTAGAACAATACAATATGACATCACAACTATATAGTGCTTAATGTTTTTTTATACGTAACAACGTGGAAGTTTTTCTTATGATTTTATTAATTTAAATAATATACCTAGACTCAATGAGATTTTTCGCTGCCTCAGCGTATATGGATAGTTGTTTCCGAGCATCTGCAGTGTACTTAGGCTTTGCCAATCTCAATGGAATATCATTCATTATTTCGTTATACATTCTTAAAGACACTTCTGGATAGCATTGAGAGGGTAATAATGGATCAGTTCCTGTATCAACTACTTTTCTCTCAATAAGCCAGCGATTGAAGGATTCTTTTGGTGCATTGATGTCTAGATATAAAAAATGTATTTATGAATACAGTGTAATTCTAATCCACAAAATTATATAAGAATACTTACTTTCTCGGGACTGACACAGTTCTTGGTAACATTGTCTTAATTTTGCTACCAAATTCCCACGATAAAACTCAATATCTGGATGTGGCTGGGACATCATGGATGGCGATCGCTCAAATATAACAACATTTGTAGGTATTTCCAGTTCCCAAGGTCCACTAAAAAAAAAAATTAATTTAACTTTACTGTCTCAAAAGAAAAAAATCACTTGGCGCATAGCAAATGATTCAATTAGAGTGCTGAGAACCATGTGATCACGCTAACACTGGAAATTTGGTGGATGGGCTGCATACATATAAATCAGTCGGTTGGCTGATTAATTGCTTTTGAGATAGAGTATAGTTATTTTATTTATCGTAATTAAAAAAAAATATTGATATTTTTCTATGCAATTTGTATAATGTTAACGCTAATTACATAATAAAGGAATATGATGTTATTCGTCATTCATTAACATTATTTGCCTATAAACATAAGATTTATCATAACATTATATGGGAAATTCAGATAATAATCAGATACAGGTTATTTATGAATTATGTTTTTAATGTATATCTATGAATGAAAACGAGGGGGCTGGTTAAAGTAAGTAACCAACTGAGATAGATGTCCAACAATGATAAGGTGACGGCTAAACTGAATTTCAAAAATAAAAATGAAATGTATAATTTGAGGTTAGATATACCTAAAACAACTTTATAGGTCTCAAATAAGGTACATGCATGACAGTGACCCAACACTAGTGGATAATTTAGTCAAAATGAAAAATTATATAGCGGATTAAACTGAAGTATGTGTACAACTCTCGGCATATGTACCATTCATAATGGCTATAGACATAAATACTGAAATAAATAGCTGAATGTAAAGAAAATTTGAGCTATGTCATTAAATTAGCAGATGGTAAACAAATGAAACAGAAGAAAGTTGGTCCCTCAAGGGTACCAGAAGTTTAAATCAATTTCAAGGCTTTCAAGTTGCTGCAATGATAAATGTTGTAATTGCTGCGGTGCTGAAAAGAACAGTAAATTTCACTACAGTATTTTTTGTAAACATTAATAAATAATAATAATCATACATTGTTTTAGATTTAAAAAGTACCTGTATCACATTTATTACCAAAATTTTTATTCAATAATGTTAATGATCAGCAAATAACAATATTTTCCAATTAACAAAATGTACAGGAATATATATATGTGTGTGTGTGGTACTTATAAGTTTGATATTAAATTCTTAAATACATCTTTGATACAACCGAATACACTGGTATACAATATTATATAAGAATTATTCTACTAAGAGTTGAATATCAAAAACTTACGTTAGAATCATTTTTTTTGTTGCAGGGCCCAAAACTATTTCTTCTGCCGGTCTTTTTTTCAATAACATTGGATTTGTCCCATTATGTTGACCATCACTTGTTATTCCCAGAGGGTCTGATGTAACGTCAAACTAAAAATTTAATTGTACATTACAATGAAATACTATGTAACTTATGGCTAAATTCATACATACCTGTCTCAAAGGTGGGAACTCCCAAAGAGATTCACCAGTCAGCTTATTCCAAAAATAAGGTCGGTTCTCACGTTTACTCCAAAACTTTTTCCATCCTTGTTGCAACAGCTCTATTGGTAACTCAGGTTCAATATATGTATTTATTGGCAAGCCCTAAAAATAATATATTATGTTTAAATATGTATTACATGTTAGAATGTTAAAGAAGTTACTTACATGTGGTGTCTGAGGGCTTGTATGTATGACGCTTGGATGTGGACTAGAATTATTTATTTGGATATTATTTTGGTCTAAAATACCAAGTGGTGGTTGTATTTTTATCGGCACTGGTATCATAATATCATGTGACGGCATTGTATTCCATCCTTGTACATTGTTCATTATTTCTTGTTGGTCATTCATTTCATTCATTTTGTAATCTATAAGGTACACAATATAAAGTAATACACAAGTCAAAATTCTTTTTACAAAATTTAATCATTTTATAAGACATAGGTAGGTAAGTACAATGTTTTAATCTTAAAGAAATCAGAATTCCTAAATTATAGTGTAATAGCTTTAAATATTTTGACACTTAGTTAAGGGAAAAAAAATGGAAATGTAATATTGATATTTAATGAACTATATAAATTAATAACAAGATGAAACATGAAATTTTAAAATTGTACTAATTTTTCAAAAATTAGAAAACATTGCTAGGTTAGACTGATCTGAATCATTTATATGTATAAATGTATGTACATGTATAACGGTATAAATCAATATATATTTTTTATTAGATTAAGTTATAAAAAAAATGAATAAGATTGTTTAAAAAGAATAATTCCAAAAAGTTAGCTACCTAAATTAATTTACATAGTTTTACTTTATTCAACTAATTATGTGTTTAAATTCATTTTAATTCTAAATATTGAAACATTTTTAAGAATAAAAAATAATCTTGTCTTTGCCATTTTATCATGCAAACAAAAAATGAAAAAAATACATACCTACCTATTTATAAAAAAATTTTGTTTCTTAATAAACATAATAAATATTTAAAATCTAATAACTTAAATACTAAAATATAATTTAACTTTAGTTATAATATTTAATTTTTTTTATAAATAGGTAGGTAGGTAGATATAAAAAAATGTTAACATATGTGTCAATCACATTTAGGTATCTAATTATTATANNTTATATTAATACATGTATGGTTTTAACTATATTATTCTTACATAATATTGTCAATCTAATGGTAACAATTTATTTTACTGTTCAAAACATTTAACAAACAAAAACATGCATTTAATATTTATAGAATTATATTGTATTTTTATTTCATGATTATAATTAGATAATACATAATATAGAATAAAAAATCTTTTAACATACCATTTTTCATAGACGGTAAGCAATTTTGGAGCTCCATGATTTGTTTAGATATTTTACTGCAGGTTTATGTAAATCATTATTGTGGTGTTTTTATGTTATGTCGGCACTAATAACCTATAAAAATATTTAAAAAATATATATAATCCACTAGACAAGTAAGTGTACACTAGAGACAATAGTCTTTAATAATTTCAAGCGGACAATATAAAATAAATTGAAAAGTGCTTAGGTTAAGTAATATATTCTTTTCAAAGAGTGGTTGTATAATGCAACATATCACAATTACCGTAAAATTTAATGATTATAAAAATCTAGAATACACCGATGCAATCGCTAAATTGTTGGAGTGGCAATATATGCTTTGGGGCACGACTGCGAATTGAAAAGCTAATCGACCGGAAGCGACCAAGAACGTAGTAGAGAAGAGAGGACAGAACAAGAACTACTCAACACAGGGAATGACTATGGACTGGACGAGGGTCTAGGAATGATTCGTGTTCGAGGGATGGGGTAGAGGATTAAGGAGCAGACAAAGAACGGAAAAAATTAAAGGACTTGACTCCCCGTCGTGAGAGGGGCAGCATACGGTGGAGGACCACCCGCGGAGGTGGATGATGCGTCGTATTCGAGACTGCCAACGGCTGACGACTGACGGTAAGGACCGAAAGAGACAAAGGCCACGCGCGCAAACGGAGGACTGCCTGAACCTGCGAAAGATGCGTTCGCGCGCAGCGCTGGCGAACGGAACGCGCGCGGCGGCGGCGGCTACGGTCTTGGACGACGACGGGTGCGCGCGGCGGATGATCGTTTAATACGTCTACACTCACCTCTAGTCGAGATCCATGAAAATTCGGCACGCAGCTTCAGAGTCGCGGGCCCGCCACAACTGGTCTGACGACGACGTAAATAAAAATATGGCACGCGACGGCCGCAGAGACGACCAGCCGAACGACAACGTAAAGTAAACTAAATTTGATAATGATAAAAAGTCCTTTCCATTGCTTTGCGTCGCCACCACCGCCAGTCCCCCGCTGCCTACGTAGCGCAACAACCACCACCACGGTCACAGCGTCCCCTCACCCCACTACCACCGCCGTCACCACCGTCACCGCACCGCCCACAGGTAGTACGAATGCGCGCCACCGAGACAATAGCGGTCCGTGGTCGTAGTTCATGGTAGCAGCCGCCGCCGTCATCCGTTCACGCGTCGCAGACACGGCCTCCATGCGCGCGCGCCCTCTGTCGGCTCGAGCGACTCTCCGGACCGTTTGCGGCGGCGGCGGCGACGATCGTATTACGTGTCGTCTTTGGAACTGCGCAATTCAATTTCGAAAACTGATTTTCCGGGGAAAAGAGTTCTCGAATAATATTTATTAATGTTGTAAGACACACTCGGGTGCAGTCCTAGAAGAGTGGTTGTGACGAGTTGTCGATGGAGGTCACTCTGCACGGAGGTCACTCTGCATGTATATTAGGTAAACGTTAATGGCTTTGCGTGAAATGCTGAATAATAACACAATCACTGCATAAGCACTATATCTACATATATATTATTATTTACACGTAAAATATACATGAACACATAATATTATTATAAATATAATAACAATATTGCAGTTGTGACTTTATTATACCTACATAATTTTTAATACAGGATGTGTTCACCTAACTGTTCTTGGCAAAAGGTCGCACTCGAAATAATATAATACCATCTACATTCACACTATAGGTACCGTCGCTTTATCGCATCATATCTACCCATTGGCTATGATATATAAATTCAATTTTCGTTTCCTCGGCGTCCATGATTTATTGCTGTCTGCTGTACCAAAAACCTATAGGGCTATATTATATTATGCATATCCTGGTATCGGGTTCTTAGTTATTCCTACCTACATACTTGAGTAGTTAAATATATTGTGTTCTGAAATGCAAGCATCGAATTTTGCTTAGAAACGTGCCTACTATACTTACTGTACCTACTTAGGAAGTGTTTCTATTTTAATTCTCGAACCAAGTTCCTGCATTGTCTCATATGTCGTCGCTTACAAGGCCTACGAAACTTATTAAAATAATATAGGCACTATTATATTCATACTAGGTTATTTATCTTAATAATATAGATATCTTGTAAGACAGATATTTGAAATTTAAATTCTATTAATACACCATACCTGCAAATCGCAATAACAAACATTATGATTTTTTCTAGACAGTTAACATAACTATTTTACAACTACATAATATCTATATAATATATACGTGAATACACACCAGTGGTTTGGAGTTCGGGACGTTGATGGTTTTTTGATGAACGCAAACGCTATATCAAATTCCCAATTTTCTACTATAGGTAACTAGCTATCGCATTTTTTTTTTAAATGTTCTCATTGAAAATAAGTAGTTATTGTAGTACTTACTGAGTTGACATTTGGTCACTGGATATGATATTTTAACTACTCAAGTTATTCATTGATTCATTTCGAAAAATTCACTCATCCTTATTATAATATAATTAAATAAATATGATTTAAAACAAATTTAAGTATTAACTTGGCCAAAAAAATAAAAAATATTATTACTATGGTAGTATTATAATTACTTCCAAATAGGTTGTATATAGGTAATGACAAAATAAATGATAATTTTCGTAGCTAGCAGTAAATTTCTAGCATGCATAAATATTTTGCTACAATAGGTGTATATAAGTGTATTGTAATAGTGTGCCTATTGTAGTTGATCGCTTCAAATAAAGTTGCATGCTACAACAAGCTTTAGGTAGATACTGTACCATCGCTATAATATCGCACTACTCCCGACCACTGGTGCGTATTATTATAATTTGTACAATCGTACCTATAAATAGTGATTGACTAAGAAATAAATTTTTATTGGTGAAATAAAATACAAATCTATAATTTTCTTACATTCTCATAACCACATTATTATAATGTTTGACCAGATTACAATTGCGCTTCTCGCTATATTATAGTTAAATACATCAATACAGTTCGGCACCACTGCAGGTCTAGACAATCCGACGCACATCATATTATGTAAAAGACGGGTGTATCACAAGGGCGAGCGTTTGAATGTATAGGAGCTTAAAAATTCCTTATATAATACGATAAAGGACGTATTACGTATTCGAGATAGAGAAACTTGGATACTTATTGTTATGAGTACCTATTATATACCTTATGGGGACGCGGACCATCAGACTGGTTTTAGAATATTAAATAATATAACTATATAATGTTAACGGTAGGTATATAATATTATACTTTTAGGTATGTAGGCGATGTAGCCTATAGCTTATAGCTATAGCCGTCGATCTGTTAACAGTTAACCTATAGGTTACAGTGGCTTAAATTGGACTTAATTTGTGGTGGTGGTGCAGAGGAATGTTCATACATAACTCTCCGCATTCTTAAGAGGATGACACCGCATCCTAGTATATTGAGTTTTCTCTCTCAGACACTTACTTAACACAGATAAAATGAATTAGCTGGTAATGAAAATAGTTTTTTTTTATGATTTTTGGGTGCTGAAAATTAAAAACTCATCTAAAAATTAAAGAAGATAATATTCTTTTGAGGGTTTCACATAACAATCGGTATTCTATATTTTAATTATTATATTTTACTTTATATTCGACTTCAAAAAAAAAAAAAATCTAGGTACATTTAATTGGATATTATATGGTTTTGTGACATTATAATATTAAATAGACAAATCGATATGTCATACCCTCAAAA
>PVMI01079139.1:0-10857 GCA_008528875.1 Aulacorthum solani
TAACCTGGCGAACCACTATTAGGAATTTCTTCTGTCAGGTAGTATTTAAACAAATTTCAATAAGAGCTTAACATAATTTAAAGCATTTAAAATTCCTCTAAATATCAATAGTAGCCTTTGATCAGAGAGTGACAAGGCACTCGATTAGTTGTAACTGCAGGTTACAAGCTACAGTTAAGTTGTGTATCTACTTCTACTACAAGCTGCTTTAGAAATTTGAAACTAGTTACAAGTTACAATACAATTTAAATCACTTTGTTTACATTTAAAGTTACAAACTGTTTAATAACACGATATGCTTATATTATATAAAAGGAAATAATGACTAAATATTTTTTAAAATTTATTGTGTATGAATAGAACATACTTATATGAATAAAGGAGTAGATAAAGAAAACAGTTTATTATAAAAGGTACTCATCTTTTTTAGTGTTGAATTTTGTAACTACATCGTATTATAGTTACCGTATCATTGTTTATAAATATTTATTATGCTTAAATTTGTATTTGAACTTCACAGAAGTCAGAAATATTTTCAACGATTATATTAATATGAAAATTATATTTATATTGATCGAACTCAAGTGTTTTGTGTATTAAAAAAGTTTAAATTTAAGTTCATAGCCTATTTAATGGGTGCCTACCTTAATATGTAAAAATAATAAAAAACATGCCCTTGAAAGACAATTCCAATATTCAATAAAAAATTTTTAAGGATTTTTGTAAAACTACAGTTAAAATTAATTTTAACTTTAGTATGAAATTAGGTTAGGTAACGGTGATCAGGATTTCTTAATACCATTATTAAAGAATTCATTGTACTTTTTGTTGAGTGGGGTTTAATTTAATCAAGGTGGTGAAAATATTAATTATTATAGTAACATGGCGTGTAAGTTCCTGAATAATTCCTGGATAGACTAAACCTCGTGACGGGAATGTCGGAATGTGTGAAATTCAAAGTAACATTAATATAGAAAATATGTTAAGATATTTCTGTGATCGAGTTTTCTCTAGGGTAGACCATTTATTTCAAAATAAGTAAAAAGAAAAATCATAATTTAATAAAAGTCATAAATTAAAATTAACCATATATTGACTTACATTCTTAACATAAATTGTTGGTGGAGGAACAGTGTAAACGAAATAACGTATTATTTTTATAGGTAAAATTGTTTCGATTAAAACGATCAGGGCATTTAATTAATTAATACATCGTCGGGGAATTTATCCACTAAACAGCGGTTCTAGTGCAGATTCGAGTACTCATATTATTATAAAATTATTTTTAATCTTATACCTAGAGGAGCGTAGTTGTCAACCTAAATATTTTTTTATTGAATTATTTATAGTATTTAATTGTTGCAGGAATGTATATGTTATTCTAAGTGTTAGTACATATTTTAATTTTTATTATATACTGAGAAACATGTTTTGTGCAATAACTTATATGACCAAAAACCAATAAAAAAATGTTTCGTTTGTCTACGAGTGTTCGTCAAATATCCATTATCATGTAATTGTTATTGCTAAATTTCCACTATAATTATTTCGGATTCGAATAAAATGTGAAACTATATGTTTTATAAATTATTGTAAATAGTGATTTAGTAATTTAAATTTTCAAATAAATATTTTAGACTCTGAGAGTAGAGATGAATGATGTACTTTATATTTGTAAAAATGTTTTGCGTCTTATTGGATTATAGAAATATAAGTCCTGAGCCTCAGCATACCCGTCGCTGCTACATAGGTAGGTTATAATTTATAATGTCGACAGCTGACGCAGCAGGTACTTTTTATAGGTCTCATTAAAAATGGATGGACAAAATCTTAATGCATTATAATGTCGTACCTACATAGTTATATATCATGATTATATATTATATTATAGCTGTACAAGTCTACCACTTATAGGGTGTGACGAAAATAACTGAATAATGTAATATCAACAAACTATGCATATTATCATAACTTTTGCTCAAATCGATATTTAAAATTGTTTTCGAAATATAATTAGTAATTAGCAATAATTATCATTAGTGGTGATTCATAAAACGATATCATGCATATATTGTCCTAAATAAAATAGTGCACAATCAACAATCTGTTTCATATTATTTTCAACAAACGATTATTTCCCATCATCATAATTTGGGTTATTCTATACCTAATTATTAACAAATGTTTTTGGATGCCAATTATTAAAATTTTAACAAAAATAATTATTATTTATTTCTAGCATGACTCTATAACATATACCTATGTCATATAGTTTTTAAATTGCACATTGCATGAAATAAACGATACAATGCTTATATTTAGGTACACACTGACTTTTTAAAAAAAAGCCACAAGTTAAACATGTTAGTAAATTAGTTGTCAGAAAAAAAATGAATTGTTATTACATAATGTTGTTGTCCAAGTATTGTTGGTTTCTTATACTTACAATACACGTATGAATAAACTTCGAAATATACTTATTCGGATTTATATAGTTCGAATCTGAATAAAAACAATGCTATATTATAACAATATTAAAACAACCAACGTAATATAATGTCAGTAGCATATAGTTTTATGTATTTTTTAAAACTTTACCCACTAAAATGGTGTGAATCTTCGAAGTATGTTTTTAATAATTTCTTATAATGATTGACGATGATGAAATTTTACCATTTTAGTGTCAATTTTTATTTTGGACTTTACAAATCCTGAAATAACAATACGCTTGAAAAAGTAGGAATACTACAATGTTCAGTTTAATCCATTACGTGAAACACATTATATTGATTAAAGAGACACATTTATGGACAAAGAATTTTGTTTTCTTGATAATTTTTGTACTGAACATTTTTATATTATATTAGTATTATACTTTTACAACAATGCCAAAGTAATATACTATTATTGAATACACTATTTTGAAATTCTTTATCGAGTTTTAATATATCACAAACTGGTATATTTTCTTAGAATGCTTTGTGGTTGGCCGGAAAGATTTGGAATACTTTTTATTTTGAGGATAGTTTTCCTCTCTCGGCTCTTTCTTTTGGGGAGTCCATAAGGTTCAGGGTACGAAACGGGCGATGGAATTTATTTTGTTTCATATAATTTCTTCTCAAAAAAATCGAATTCTGTATGTACTTCATGATTTCAAACTAAACAAACTTTGAGAATTGAGTATATAAAATATAAATATATACAATATACATGTATAGTATTTTACAGCTAAAAAGTTACTTTGTTCGACGCTTTACACAAAGTATTAGTATTAAACATTCAACATACGAACTTGTATCGACGACTCATTCAGAAATGAGAACTTTTGGCATGATATTTTTTTATTATAAATTATAATAAAACATAAAATTTAATATTAACAGAATATTATTTATATAGATGATTTGAAATAATTAGAAGAACATGCTCAACTATAATGACATGTGTATTATTTTGATTTGTGTGAATAAAATCAATGTTAAGCTTTTTATGTTGTACACATTATTTATATTTCATTTGAAACAAATGTGAAATTATTATGCCCAAAATCTCTCTCTGAGAAGAAAACATTTTAATGAGCGATCAATCAATGTATTCAAGTTTCAAACTAAATGCAAAATATTTTGTAAATACCTACGTAATGCTCAAACATATTATATTATATTTATTATAATATGAACAATTATTAATACATAAAAAAAAATAAAAATCCTTGTCAACTTCAAATTGTTTTTGAATCCGATGATTTATGATTTCAAATTGAAAATAGTAATTGAATCGCGATGATATAATTGAAAATATAACGCCTATAATCCCAATTGCAGTGCAGTATTTGACAAAATATAGTGTTTTAAAATACATATATAATTAAATATAATAATAGGCTTATTATAAATTATTATTGATATTTTATTTGAGTTGTGTAACATATAACCATGTAGTGTTTTTTTAATACACATTTGATTATACCTTTGTCATAAACTAGTTATAACATCCGTATAGAGTATATACATAGAACCGTAATATTTATATAATTAAAAGTGTATTATGACGACCCGAATAAAGACTATTTTGACATTGATTAGCAAGCCATGAACTCATAAATCCATGCATATAAGATGTATTTTCTGCATCGCCATGACCAATATTAGATAAATGATTTCTTTTAGACATTATAATTGAAATCTGGTTCTATGGCAGAGTCACACTCGTATATTATATAGGTGGGTACCTATACGTTTGCTTAAGCGTTTGTATTTCCAGTGCACAAATGCATATTTAACCTAACCAAGTTTAACAGTGAACGTATAAGAGCCTTTCTTGGTATAAGATACCGTTACTATGAACTATTAGGAAGTCAAGATTTATCTTCACTTACAGCCACATAAACGCAAACACACTCACAAGATATACTCGTTCTGTCGAATAAGTCACGTGGAATGGTTGGTTTCACAACATCAAAGTTTCCGTGTCCGATGAAGTCTGATGAAATCAGAAAAGCGGAATATTCGAATGCTGGATGAGAAAATGTTTGCCGACGTTTGTGCAAAAACAACTTTAAAATTTCGTTCATGCATTACAAACTTATACCTACGGTTGTATAAACTGTTTTCTATTTTGCAACAACGAATAATTAACGATATGGATTGCAGGGATCGACAAACATAAACGCCGCGCCGCATCGATGTTTGCTGTCTCGCAAAATCAAATTTATATGAACCTCCCATATGTAATTGTAACGAGTATTGGTATTTTAAGCTTTAATTTCTTGTTCATAAAAATATCGGGGCTCTATCGTACTGTTGTATCGATCGATCACGAAGTTTTATAAAACCCAATTGATAGGCACATAAAAAAATTACTGAAAAAGTAACACTAGATATTTCTTGGGTTTAAAAACATAATTAATATAAATTATATTTTGTATATTAAAATACTGAGGAATGGAGGAGTAAGTCAAAAGACCAAAAGGCAACTGACGAATAACCTGCCAGAAATTAAGACGTACTGAAGTGTTACAGAGAACTTGGCGATAACTACGACCAGATGATCACAGGCTCTAGACGATCTTAGACAAGAAATTTGCGAAAATTTAGCCGATGGTGACCAGTATTGGCCGTAAACCAACAAAAGTGCTTGTCTGTTGACTCGACCAATTGATACCCGACGACAGTCACCACAAAGAAAAAGTTTCACAGAATATGGCTGTTTGAAGACGAGTGCCCGAAGCTACTCGGCAAGCCAACAAAGAGCTCTTCCGTCGTGTCGACGACCTACTCTAAGGCAATTTTCACCAGAAGAGTCACCAAGAGCTTCACAGAATACGACCAGTGACAGAAGTTACTCGGCGAGCTGACAAGAACTTTCCATCGAGCTCTCCGCAATCTAACCATCGATGGTAACCATAGCCAAAAGAGCCAATATAATGCACGGTGTGTAGGTGTGGTGCCGTCAATCCATGGGCAACACCCGTCAGACATCCAGCCAACTTAACTATACCAGATACAATGATGGACCACTACGTGCCGACGAACATATTATAATAATGGCTAGGACAACAAACTGGAAGTCCTATAGGTGCTGAGATATCGTCCATCGGTCTTGCCGAGCAAACCGAAACGGACCTCATCCAGAGCCAGCGAACCTCAAATCGGTTACAAAACACACACAAAATATAGCTCTTGTTAGGTCCAAATGTACCCTTTCCATACCCTCACTCGTTAACTCGATCTCGTTCCACGTTTTGTAAGCAGTCATTTTCATGATATGTTCGGGTACATACACCCCACGCTCCCCAACTGAATTTTATTATTGTGCACAAACTTACATAATCACTGACTTATTAGCAGAGTATCATCTAAGTGCTAGCTTCTCCGGGCCTATATGTTCGCACAAATAACATTGATAATAAATTATTATTAACTATAAATATGCCTGTTCAATATGATTTCATAATGACATTGATAAAATATGTCAAAGTAATTATAGTAGATATTATCAAAAAATCCAATTGATTATGTTATTTCATTGGACATTAAACAATAAAACATAATATACCTACAATACATAAACATTTTATTAATTTACATTATTTAATGTGAATAATACACTTGAAATTTTACAAATTGACCCAAATCAATATCCATATCATTAATAACTTAGTTTAATTAATAGTATATATATATGATTGGTAACATATAATTTCGTTTAATAGTTACTTATTTTCTTCATACGATTGATATAATATTATATGATGGGTATTATTTGAATTTTCTTCGATCTCAACAAACGATATTTTTGTTACTTAAATGGATGAATCGCAATAATTTCCATTTCATAAGTGTCATTTTTATATGTTTTATATTTTAATATAAGTACTTTTCTCATATTACACCTTTTAACAAAATTGATTTTACGTTGAAGGATTCATATGAAATGTAATCATTTATTTTTTTAATAACTTCTCAATCTGATCTTATGTTATCAACTATCGAGTTCTATCAATTTTATTATATTACAACCATCTATTTTGTTATTTTATGTTTTAATATAAGATATGTTTATCGTATAAATCTTTGTGTACCGAACTTTTCTACTTTTTACCTTCTCATTTCTCTCACCTTCAATTTATGTAATAACACAGTATATTTCTTATTTTTCTAGAGAACGCATATTTTAATTTTATTACAAAAACTATTGTGTACCTATTTACAATTTATCCAACCTAATTTTCACTGTCATATTAAAATACGATTTTAGACAAAACACCTAATTATTTCTTCTTATTTATTTATTTTATTTTTGTATACATTACATAGTAAAAGTAATTATTTATGATAATATTCATAATATTAAAATTGTATTAGGTATGTGTAATAGTGTTACTACTAATATCTAAGTATAAAGACTCAGTATTATATCACGTTTAAGTATAACAAATAATATAATCGTAGATTTGAAATTTTTCCATCCCGTATATTACAATGCAATTACCACTGTATTTATGTTATTTTTAAGCCATTAAACCATGAGTTATATTATTCATTATATTCTTACAATATGTATTTGTATAATAAAGTTAATAAAAAAAGCATAGTTAAAAATGTATGTACATAATATAATATAATGCAGGTACTTAAGCTATCCATAGTATAATAGAGTATGTTTTACTCGTCTTATTAGTTCAGATCATTTTTTTCGTATATAACTATTTATCATTAAATAATTCAATTTTAATACATAAATTTCAGTAACGCTTAATATGTAAAATACTTAAAAAATAAAATACTTAAAAATTCAATACACTCACAACCTACTTTGCAGAGCCAGTTCACTGATTTGTTTTTTTTTTTTTATAATGGTTATATGAATTTAATATTATAGTTTTATAATAACAATTAATAAGAGTAATTTTTTTAATATTATTTTCATTTCAAAAAATATATTGTTATGTAAATTTATATTTTAAACCTTATAACTTGCTCGTTTTTAGACTACACGTAGTTTGTTACTCAAAAGTCTAAATTATACTCTTATTATAAGTTGTGTCATAATTCAATTTTGTATTAATTTGAATTTGAATTCATACATATTTCTGAGACGTGCTTAAACTAAACAATTAATAATTCTTGGAAAACAGAGTTACCTACCTAATGTACTTTGAGTCTTTAACTAGAGAAATAAAAACAATAAAAAAATTTTAAAATGTATATTATAATTAAAAATAATTAATTTCTCTTTTATTCATTGTAAATATTCTTATTTTTATCATAATTAATGAATAAAATAAAAGGTTATTCAAATCATTTATATGATTGTTTTTACCTACCACTTGACTAATTTTTTTTTTTAATAACTAATCTAATGCTTAGTAAATTTCAAAAACATTAAAATATCTACTGAATGTTCATAAACAAAATATATACAAAAGATAGTTTTGATTTAAGGCCAAGGCATAGTGTAGGTATTTTGTAAGACTGTTGAGCAAGAATTAAGGGTACGTGTGTATAATATAGCCTAGGCATATAAATTGTGTATAGTATAAAATGAGTACAGTTGATAAGTCTTAGTAGAATAAACCAGAATAAAAGAAAGAAAGAAAGAAAGAATTACGTTGTTTATGGAAAAAAAACGCTCTAATCTAGGTTGATATATTATGTAGCTTTAAATATTCTTGTTGAGTAATTATTTTTAAATTTATGACTCCCAAACTTTTATGACAATTTCACACACTACTAAACTAGCTGTTTTTCATTCACATAATGTAGGGATTAATATACTAATTATAAATGTCGATATAACATGGGCTTACTTTAACTAATTATTTTAAAAGTACACATCCGCATTCTGTATCGATTTTTTGATTATATTTCAATTTTATTGCATTAGATTTTGATTGAAGAGAAGATTTATAGGTTTTACAATACTGGGTATTTTTATCTTTAAAAACTCTATGTTATTGTGTGAAGATCATTTTTAATAGAAAATAATTATTAAGTTTATTTTATGTTTACAGTTATTATAAGTATTAAAATATTAATACATATACCTATATTATTTTGATGGTGAAAAGTTAAAACATAATCTAACCATCTAGCCTTTTTTTTAATGTAATTAGAAATTATTTTTTTATGCTCCGATATTTGATAACCCAAAAAATCTTAAAGAATTGAGTTAGAAATTATTATTAACACGATCAAAATTATATTTATTTATAACTTAGTTGATAGCTATTTGACCACATACAAACTAGATTACTATATTTATCTGGCATAATAATATTAATGTTTTTGAATTTGTATTTTTGTTTTGAATAATCTAAAACGTATATCTACAATCACAAAATGATTCAAAATTGAAACTTTTATTTATAGTTTTAGATGTGAAAATAACATAAAAGATATACAATATATACAATTTCAAACAAATTATCATAAACTATCCCAGTCGAAATCAAGTATCAAATAATAATTCGAATATAGAATTTAGAATGAGTATAAATGTTTAGTCGCATATATATATATTATAATATCTAAGTACTATATAAATGTTTAATTTTACTGAAACATGTTCAGGCGATGTACATAAAATGGCCAGAGTTTGTTTCAGTGTCGTCCATTAAGATTTGAGACGGAGCCAGACAAAACAGAGACGGATGTGAATAAAAAAAAAAATTGTATTTATCGCTAGCGGGAGGACAAAAGAATAGTTGGCCAATGGCAATAACGTGTGACATATACATTATACTATCTTTGAGCATTATGTTATTGAAAAAAAAAAAAATGAAAAATACATTTTTTGAAGAGAATTCACATAATAAATTACATTAAAATATAAAAGTTTTGAAACGGCAATCAATACACTCACTTGATAGATCTACGCCATTTATATGTGAAATTTTTTGTTATATTTGAAATATGCTTTCTTAAAAAAAAGATATTTAAATTGGTTATTATTATTGTTACTTTTGTATGTTATTAACACAATTTATTTTAACAATTTAATTGTACATTGCAACTTAAAATATTTAAATATATTTCAAGTATTTCCTGAGTTGCCAAAATACATGCCCTTGGAGTTTCTCGAAACCATAATATGAATGTAAAATTCCATGATTTTTTAGTATTATGTATTTGGATAAGCCAATAGCCTGTATAGGATATTAAATAGTTATTAAGATACAGCACTATTTCATTTTAGCATAATATAAGTTTTTTTTTTAATTTTATATTCAATGACTATACCACGAATAAGTATAAATTAAAGTAGAAAACCTTTTATTATACGGTATCAAAAGAGATATAATATAATGTTTTTGACAAGGGAACAGATACAATATTTTTGAAAATAAAAAAATAATCAAATACAGAAATATAACGTTTAGCTACAAAATCCGAGAAATATAAAATTTGTTTGAATAAAATACGTATTTAGACTTCAAAAGAATGTTGAGTCGTTAACATAAAATTCGAACATTCTATTTTTAACAGCTAGTATACTTTTACTTCACATTCAGCGTTTAAAATGGAATAATGAACCCTCATAGTTTCATCATTTTTATAATTTTTATTTTCTGTATTGGTCGTCGAGTGCTTATATAATATAATAATAAATTCCATACAATAAAGACTTTTACAATATATTATTACAAAACGTGGCTTAAATCAAAATACTCGTTTTTATAGCACGGTAATAATTGTCTGGAGTGAACATAAAATCACTGTCATGTGTATTCCGATACAATATCGAAAGAAAGATGGAAATATGAGAATATCAATGCAACATTTTTTACAGATAACGAAATATATTCACAACCACAATGCTATCTTTATAATATACTCCTTATGAAGCTTTTACTCTATATAACACACGGCAATAGGTGTAACACTCATATTTCATCATTCACTATTGTACTTGCACATAACATAAATGCATTTAAAGACCATCGATTGAGCTGCAGTGAGGTATGCCTATATTGCGTGTTGCTATTGTTATTTATTCTAAAGAGTCTCTACTCTCCATACTATATATCTTAAACATATATACATATATGCGATACTTAGCATCACAAAACACGAGACAATATTAAATTATTATATTTAGTTCTTGCTCTTTAGAATATTGTTTTATGAATGATGCGCATATCGATAAATACGTGTAAGTATTCAAATAGAAAAAAACAGATTTAAATTTCGCGATTACTTGCGTTCGGCAAACCCGATAAAAAAAATTAAAATTGTAACAAAAAAAATAAATATACATTTTATTAAAACAAAAAGAAAATGAAGTAATAAGATAGAAATAATAGTATACAGGATAATTCATCATCAAGTCCAAATAAATAAGTGTATTTTTTTT
>PVMI01079143.1:0-20777 GCA_008528875.1 Aulacorthum solani
AGTACATAATTGAAAACACGGGAATCTTCTCTATATAAACAACTGAATTCAGGTATAAATAAGCTGTTATAGATATATAGTTGATAGTTAGCTCAAAAATAAAGTAACGAGACATCGAATACCTACCCAATGATAATAGCAAAAATTTGATTTTTTCGGTACTATTATATTATAATAAGCCGCTATTATTGACTTCATAAGTTCACAGCTATACACAATATGTATTTAAGTATAAATAAATGATAGAGAATTTTATATTATTTAGAATAACCCATAAGGCCCATCTAGTCTACTGTGCTTTCTATTGTCAAGCCGTTAAGATCATTTAAACGTAAAGCACAAGAGGATTTTTGTTGATTCAAATCAATATTTATTATAACATTTTTATATTATATTGTATGCACACATACTCGTCAGAAAATAAACATTTCATATTTGATCTCAAACGTTCATGATCATTTAATATAGTACATTACGTTTTAAAAAATAATACGTGGCCGGGAATTAAGACAATGTCGGTATAAATTCTGTGATGATATAAAATATAGCCCAACTATTCTATAATTTATTATTTACTGTTCGTAATTCGTATCGTACCTATATTATTCGAATGATTTGTGGTGCAATAATATTAATATAATAACTACTATACCACTTTCCAGTATAACATATCGAATCTTTTGAAAAATTATATTTTATTATATAAAACAAAACATTGACTATATTTCATTCGCAGTTTTATAATAATGTTTAATATTTTTGAAAGTTTGCAGTGCAAAATCAAAACTTCACTGAAGCATTATACTTTAATCCATAACAACAGTTGTATTTGTTATCGTAGATATCAGCAGTATATATTATATAATATATTAGGTATTTTCAAGAAAACAATTTTATCGTTTGCACTAACCTTACCAAATAGAAAGAAAAGAACTCATACAAAATGTGTGTAATAGGATTATACGTTCTTGTGTTTCATACATTATCTTCGAACACACATATATTTCATATATAATGACTGACTTCTATATTTTATTGTCATGATATTATATTGTGCACTGCGTTGTATTATATGTGCGTTATTTGATATTCAAACTCAAAACATTTACGTCAGATATTATTTCCCATATCGCGTCATACCGTCAGTATGAACAATAATATATAAATTGGTTGTTCTCTGGCGTGTTATTTTTTTTCTGAACGTGTCACGCAAACATAATAAACAGATAGCTCAGATTTCGAACAAATATTTCTGAACATGATCAAAAACAATCCCAAAACGCGGGAGCACTTAAATTTCTACAACCAAGTAATAAGTCACTAGGAAGTTGTAGGCCAATGATTTGCTGTGTATGCGAAGAAGTTCCTTTTCACGGTAGTAAGCATCTCCCCCTACAAGGCAATCAAACACAAAAGTTGACCTCCACGGTTATTCTACTTGAAGTATCTTTTGCTTCTATTACAAATGTCTGCAATGACAACCCCGAAAGGTATATGAACATAATACATTAACAAGATGTAACTTATGACTCATCAAAACATTCAAAACAACATTAAAATTTAAGCATCATAAAACAAGGGTAAACATATAGTTGGGGTGAAAGACTTAAAGAAATAAGAAGCATGAAAAGTACAAGTTAAAAATAGGTACTTTAAATGATTAACCACATGTATAATAAACAGGGTTTACCCTCCAGTCACCTACCTAAAGTACATATCATGACTATTTTAATAACCAGCTCTCTTTGACGAAATTTAATAATATTCAACTATAAAAATATTTATATGAATCAGCAGTTTAAATGATTCTACATCAATAATTTCACTATTAACAGTAACATATATTATTTGGGTTTTGAGTTTAGAATACACCAAAAATACTTAAAAGATAACAATTTTGGATCTCTAAAAATATGCTGATTATTTTCAAAACTGTATTTTTATATTATACGTGTCGAATGCATTTAGTGTAAACGTTTTTATGATATAATAAATGCAATAGTTATTATTTATAGTCTATGTGAAATTGTTTTGTATCAGATCACAGTTAATATTATCGTCATTAGACGAATATTTCGCACACTAAAAATGTACGATACGATTGTTATAGGGATAATTAATATGATTGTACATTATTGCACGACAAATTCATACATAATAATATCCTTAATAAACATTATATAATTTTCAGTTATATTAAAATTAATGGCGTACAGCCATGCTACGCTTTACAATTATTGAAGGTTAATAGGCGGTGGTTAATTTATCGTATTGTCGATAATAACGGTTGTGTTAGTGTTGGTATCATTACTACATCCTTCGAGATACGCCTCTGGTTTTTAGATAAAATTCCTTCTGATAGATATTTATCGAATACAATATAGCGAGCTCGGTAATTTTATATTTCGATTTTGTTAATCTCTACCGTTAAACAATTGTCCAGAACCAGCTATAACAATAATAATATTGATTTAATTCAAATAATAAACTTTCTGGATATAAATAATTTTTATTTTAATTTCTCGGTTTCCAAATTGAATATTTACGACTGTATGGATTTTTTTTTTTTGTCATGTTCGCGTACAACATAAATTCAAATCGTTTGACGTATACTTTTACGGCGCAATCGCTATATTGGTGCATAACTTTTATATGGGTACAGTCATACATTGGATTTGGCAGTTTCCCAAGTACCTACCTATTGTGCGTGTGCTTGTGGCGGGATACACGTAGGCAGTAAAAAACTGATCGAATAAACACGTCAGAAGCATCTATCCACATAAAACCTATCCGCAAGAACTGGCCATCTGAAATTGTATACTATTTTATATTTTCATGGCTGTATCAACGGGAATCGGGTATTAATCGTCTATGCGCTTAACGGCAGCCGTTCTATTCACTATAGCCTCGAGTGGTTTTCTAACTATTTTTTGCCGATCCTTTAAATTGTAAGGGATAAAAAAAAACCAACAGTGGTCCTGAAAATACCAGATATATTAGTTTCAATCCATAACTTATTTGATTTTTGATTTGTTTTCTTTATAATACGTCATATAAAATATAATTTTCAATACAATTTTAAAAATGTAAACAAATATATTGTACGATGCGATTTGCGATACAATTTAGCAAGCACAAGGACTATTACCAAACATTTATCAACATAAAACGCAATATAACCTTTTATATATTTAATTACCAATAACACTATTGCATTTATGTTTATCAAACCTGTTAATATTAATCGTTCGACATTATTATGTTATTTTAATTTTAATTCAATTATGTTATATTATCACTATATCTAATAGTATATACTATACTAATATTGTCTGTATCATACATATTGTATTTCTAATATGTTCACTTAATTCTTATCTATATTGTATATTATAATTGTCAAACTAAATAGCTCTATGCTAAAAGTTCTAAAAATAAAAACGCAACATGTAGAATATTAATAGCACCTATAGAATCAACAGAGCTTCCACTGTCGCTTTATATATTTTTTTTTTTTACTTACTTACAGCAGTATCAGAACATTTGTAGGATAAAATTTTTTATATTGTAAACTCTTTAGCAGAATTTATTGGTTGAACACATTCATTTTTAAATGTATTTGACGATAGTGATTTCATTATATATATGTAATTTTATTTTTTAGGGGCTCCAAACTACCTGTTTTTTTTATTGGGGGAGTCCTGTATATGCGATTATAAGATTTCCTGCTCATGGGTCATGCATGGCAGTATGTGTATGGTAAATTATAAAGTGAAAATGTGGCTGTAGAAGGGAAAATATCTTATCCTCGAACGCACACGTCTATGTCAACAATTTTGTATTTCACATAATATTATCTTCCACTATTCCATAGAATATTGATAGGTTTTCACTTTGTAAAAATTGATCTATCCTATGATGCAATTTTTAAATTGAAAATGGATTTTAAAGTATTAATATTGTGTATACTTTAAATCTTACGAACAACTTATTCTATTTTACTGATCCAAGTGGATAAGAGATCACATTAGATAGATGTGACATTAGATAGACTTATCTAGATAATAAGAGTCACATTTTAGTAGGTATACTTTAAAATTTGATCAATATCATTTGTTAGTCGCATCTAAACCAGACGAGAATTAAGTATTTAAACTTTGTTTTGAAATGTATATTGCGGAATTGAATTGATTAGTATGTTGGGATAGAAGTATGTCTTTTTAGTATTAAAAATAGTTTAATTTGAATCCTTTTAACGTAAACTTCAAATTATTAATTTTAGGTTATGTATAAGATCACAGTAATATTCCATCAAAATTTAACATTGTAACATAATTTGTAATACTTTAAAATTGTATTCGATGTAATATACGATGTACTAGATATTTCTATGGAATCTCTAAATATTGCCTTTTTGGATCTTCAGGACTCAACAAGTGCAGTTTTTTAATTGATGTTGTACCATACTATAATCTATTGCATTCTTTATCACTGGTATTTCATACATACCGAATTATATTTATTGAAAATATAACCAATGAGGGGCATAGAATCTCATAAAATAACACAATATGAACCTATACGCCTAAGGCTCATATAATACTGTTATAACATTATTAATGTCTTGGTATTGATCAAGATAAAATTGTACATTGCGAAAAAAAAATCACTTACAAAAAAAATTTAAAATATAGGGAAAATGCCTCAAAAAAAGTGAACTTATTACAAAAGGTCAGGTTCAATTCAAAGTTTAAGAATTTTTCCCTAAATAATAAAGAAAATTACTCTTAATTGATGGTGCTTGTTTTTATTTTTTTTTTGTCGTTGTTAAATACCGAACAGTATCAAACGTATAAAATAAAACCCAAGTTTAATCACGTGTTTGCCTCGAGTTTTACTTAAGGCTATTGGAGCGAATGTGGAATTTTGGAAATGTATTATAAATGAAATTTTTATATTGTGTATTAATGAAAATTGGCGTAAGAGAGCTAAGATGACTTACAATTCTATAATGTTTAAAATATTCATAAAAAATTTAAGCCAAACCTTACTATAGAGATAGATTTTTTTCAAATGCTACCAGTGCTCTGATTTAAATTTATTAAAAGATAATATTTATTGATTCATTTTCTTACTGAGTTATGTAGGGATAGTATTTATTATTTACAAATTAATATAATTATTATTATACAGACAGCTATTGAAAATAATGTTTCCATTTTTTGGATATTTGGTTTAAAAATAATTATAATTTAAAGGCTTATTAAATTAAAAAATCAAAAATATTTTCTATTAGCTAATAAATACATACAAATACTTGAAATATTAAGTTATTGGACTTTGAGGAGAACCTACATAAACTAACCTTTCATAGTTTCACTTACCTGTATTAAATTATGAAAAATATAGGGTAGTCCAACCTAACCTCAAATCGCTATAATACAGTAATATAATTTCAATAAAAACGGTGTAACATTATTTCGGTCAACAATGACAGCGATATAGCGAGTTTATTATATGAACATTGTATATACAGACTTATCATACCTACCTAAAATGTAATATTGTAAGATAAATAATTGTTAATAGTTCTGGGATAGTCTCTCAGAATAATATTATTTATAATAAGTAAAATGCGTTTTGATCTAGTTATAATTGAGGATTTTCGTTTTTTAATCGTTTTGTACACAAATAACTAAAATAATGTAAATAATTAATGTGTTTGCAATAATAAGAAAATCATTTCGGAAATAATATTAGGAAAATTATATTGATAAAATGCATTGTTTTCAGAGGTATGAAATTATAATATTGCACTTACTTCCTTTTGATGATTGATGGAGGGGAAACGTTATAAACGGGATTTTTTATGATAGCTAAACTATTCAAATTTCACGAGCAATATTTAGACGGAAACACTTTCTGTTTTACGATAGCAGTTTTCCTGCGTTCGGATATATTCTGGATTGCGGAGATAAAACTGTTTGATTTTAATTTATAATAATTATTATCATTATACAGTAGTGCATATCGCGTGGCCGTCCGTTCCCAGACATTCCTGTAACTTTTTCCTTATCGCGGTGGTAATTAAAAAAAAAATGGCAATTAAGCAACCGGGTTAAGGTGAGAGGCAGCTAGATGTTTGAGAAGATTTAGTGTTTCTAACCGATTTCGTGTGTACACACAGTAGGTGCGTGCCGATCTCTTGGTGAAATATTATTAATATTATATTATACAATAATAGTGTGAGACACATATTATTATTATTATTATTATTATTATTATTATTATTATTATGCGGCGAAGGGTTTATTCTTCAGAATAATATGGTTAGGTTAGGTCTTGCCGGCTGTGTACTTATCATCTGTAAGTACACACGACCAGAGTCCGAACGATGTTAATCGAAATTTGCAGTATTCACAAAATATCCTTTGTAAAGCTTAGGGTTTTTAATTTCTAGAAGTGTGGATTATAAAAGCTTATTTTATACAGAGTTTCACTTTTAAAAATTTAATAATTTCAAAACATTTTAATGAAAAATCGAAACCGAGGTACATTAAATATATGCATCGGCGTATTAATAATTTTTGAATAAAGTCGGTACTTAAATTATGTTTAAATGTGTTTCATAACTACCGATTTATTGGTCCATTTCAAAAAGTTGTGAGTGTAATTGTCTTGACTTCTGTGTAAAAAATAATTATTATTATTTACACGTCTTGTAATAGGGCTCATTCATTACACTTTTTACCATTACTCTTGATAGCTCCTGCCTAACTAATAATAGTATTAATATCTAGTTAATTTATCAAATATCAGAAACAAATATAAATAAATTATGAATAAATTATTAGTTATTTTATTTTCAAATTATTAAAATTCGCTAAAATAAGATTTGTATTTTTGTTCATACATTATTAGACATTAGTAATAACGAATCGTGTGTTATTTAAACCGAAATTTCGGGTGGAAGATATACAATAACTGATATACAATAACTCGACATCATCGATCACTAGTTCATATTAATGCAGCATAGTACTATATAATAGTGTAATACATAATATTATAAGAAATGAACACAAATTCGCATTACACTTAAGTGATGCTTAATTTATTTATTCATGACTCAAAACAAATGATCAACTATTAAATCATCTTATTACAAAGAGCTTAGGCCCTAAATTAGCCAAAAAAATCAATACAATTCAATTGTTTAAACAAATCAAAGTACTCGATGAGTACACTATTATTATTGTTTTTTGTTCTATTGTGTTCATTTCTTATTATTAATGTAAAACTTGTTAATAACAATGATATATTTAAAAAAAAAAATGTTATTCCGAAAGAGTTAATGGCCTGGTGATTGAAACTGAATTTTTATTGTCAATAAAAACCAACTATTTCTGCGTTCATCTATTAAACTATTTGTTTGCACCGACTAGCATTAAATTATTAACAGCGCATCACCGTTTACGCACTCATTAGTTTACGACAGTATAATATATTTGAATACTGCAAGCAATATATAATTATATATATAAATTAACAACGTTTGTGGTAGTTGTAATATATTATATTATTATAGTGCATTAGGTATGCGTCTGTGCAGTGACAGCACATCGCTCGCCTATAATAATATTGTAATATAATACGTACAACATATATAATATTTTGTGAAATTAACTCGAGACTAGGGGGAACGAAAATTCACTAAATTGTATTATGATAAACACATACATGTATCTATGTACATTAATATAGATGCCACAATATTATTGTACTTTATCAACAGAAGATTTATCGCGGTGGTTAGTCTACTGGGATAAACTCGAATATAATCGAAGATCTGACGTGCCTTATTATTCTAACATAATATTATGTGTGTAAATTACGTCTTGTAACCGTGTTTGATTTTACTTAATTGAAAAAAAAAATGATTTATTAAAATATATGTAATGAGTACCTAATGACTTGTAGAATAGTATAAAATATTATTGCGTACGAATAATGAATTGAATAGCATGCAGGTAATTATGTTTAATCCGGCGCATCGTATAGGCAATATCACTACATATTGGAAATTGTTTATTGTCGAACACTAATAATTGAAGTTACACATAGGTATTACTTAGGTACTTAATGATAGTATTAATAGCTATTGGTATTTGTTTTTATCTAATAAAGTTAAATAATAAATATAGTGACTAGGTATTAAATAAAAAAAGTTGTTGATAAAAATGAAGTCTGTTTACAATAAAATGTCTCAATTTTTAACGATCATAATATTATTATTTAATAATAATAAACATTGTATATACCAGCAGTCGTATTACTCTGAATTAAAAAAAAAATGTTTCATTTATTGTACTCAGCAACGTAATACAATTCTACAATATTGACATCGAGGTTTAATGTTTTATTATTTTTATTTTGACAACGATAATATAATATTACTATGGTAACCATTAAATAATAAGAGCACTCATTTATTGGTATCAAGTTGTTTCGAAAGCATGATAGTTCCATTGCAAGAACATTAGAATGTGGTTGAACCAAACTGAACTTTACAAAATGTAGTATGTGCAAATTAATTTTGCTGTAAAAACAAAAAAAAAAAACAAATGTATTATTAAATTATCTTTTTTTTTTTAATTGTGTTTATTTTATATGCCCATCATACTAATCAAACTTACTTAAGGGTGCAATATGATTGTGTTCTAATAAAATTCTCAATTATTGATCAAAAAAAAAAATTATACATCAATTACAAAACTATTTGACATTTTTGTTAAATGATTACATGTATTTTGTGTAGATTGCACTTTAAGGAATTGAGTTAGAATTTCGATTCAATTTAGAAGTTCCATTTTAAAAGTTAAAACCAAACCTTTTGACATTTCGCTTGGTTTGGTTAGAAAATACAACAGTTCGAAGCCGAATTACGAACGATATAATATAAGGCGAAGGAGACATAATATGGGTTGAGTAAGGATTTGTATATTTAAAGAAGTCAACAGTAACGGTGTTAAAACCAGTAGAGTGGAAGGTAAAAATCTATAAAATAAAACTTCTGTTGTATTTAATATTATTGAGAAATATTATAATGTACATTTGCACAGAAATAAAACACGTAGAATTGTATCAACGTGAAACGCTTAACGGTTGGGTAATTATGTGCGCATTCTAGCTGGGTTTTTTTAAGTTTTTATTTAAAACTTTAATCTAATTGGATAATCTATATACTATTTAACACATTTAAATAAACGCGTGTGCGCGCTCGCAGTGCTCAGAATTCTACTAAAAACTTTACTATAGTTGGTACATACAAAACATAATTATTTCATATCGCAACCCTTCGTATTAATGTATTACGTTCTTAGAACGTTAATCTTTAAAGCAGCTTACCTGAAAACTTTTCGCAAACTAATGACTCGATATACACAATTTACCGGTTAATCACTTTATGATTACCTAAAACGACAATAATACTATATAGCACAATAATGAAATTATCGTTTTAGAAATGTGTTTTTAAAGGTACAAAAAAAACCATTTTCGTATTATTGTCATCTTAAATCAAATAATATTATCCTCAAGTGTACCTAAATAATTATTTATGCCATTCGTAAGTACACTTGGTAAACTAATAAAAATATTAATTGAAACAATAATAATAGTTTTTAAAATCTTTTAAATTTCGCATATAATATGAACATATTGTCCTGAGAAATATGTATACATCACCACTGTTATTATTCTTAAAAAAAACGAAATATTGTAGAATGATTTTAATTTTATTATAATTTATTAAAATAATATTATTTCGAATAATAATTCTAAATACTCAGCACGTAATTTACTTCTTGAAAAATGTGTATTACCAATAACTATAAATCCGTTTGAAAGATAACATAAATTCGTGTAAGAGCATTTGTAACAAATTTAATCGACACATATAATTAGATTAATTAATAGAAAAAAAAAACAAATCAGAATGAATAATTTTTTTTTTGTTCTATTATAATATTATTGTAATTCGTTTAGAATGTTTTGTTTGCATTAATAATTTTCCATTTTGCTATAACTTATTTTCCTGTAATTTTGTTTACAGCGTTGTAAACATAAGATAAAACGTTTTTAAATAAGTTGATACAATTAATTAATAATGATTATCCTAACCTAACCTAATGGTCGATATGGGTGGAGTCTTATTCAGAAATCAATATATTTATATACACATATATATACCCAATATTACTTGGTCTAAAAAAATAAAAATTTTAAGTACTTATAAAAAGTTTAACATTATTTTGAAGTTATTTTTTTCTTAATAGGACATCTTATTATCATTAGGCGCGTTTGTAGTTTAGTATTCAAAATTCGATCCTAAAAATTTTCAATCTCTCAATCTATTGAAGTTTCCTTAAGCATTGTTATTTTGTGTAATTAAATGTATAAACAATATCGATTCAATTATAATGTTATGTCAGTCGAGTGCTCCCTATTTATTTTAATGTAACTAATTATAAACAAAACAACTAACAATCTTATTTACTGGTGAAAAATTCCAAGAAGTTCAATAATGTACACAGGTACTTATTAGAGACAACGTCATCGTATATTATTTATATATAATATATATATATATATATATATATAAAATGTCATCGTTATAGTAATATAGTATTTTGTGTTGTCATTATTCATTACACAGTATTATTATTATTTAATGATGTACCAAAGTTGTTTTTGTGTTTTGTGTCAGGTATATTTTGAACTAATTACCCCAAAAAAGATAACTCAACTATTTGTAATGAACTATATAATAATATTGCAATGGCTTTTCTTATTTTTGTCAATTGTAAAGTTGTGTGACAAAATAAAACATCAACAATAACATTTTAAATATTTGACTTACATTTTTACAATTTTGCAAATCAATAATTGCATAATAACACGGTCTGTTGATAATTGTACATTTTATTTACATTCATAGTGTAATCAACTGTTTACTCTGAACTGAAATAACATAATAGTGCATTATAATGCTCGACCATTCTTTTAACAATAAAAAATTGTTTTATTATTAAAAAACTAGTAGCAGTGATTTAAAAATAGATCTCAAACTCTAAATATGGATACTGTTGGGAGAGAAAAAATGTTCTATTCAATTTCGTACGAGCCAAATAGTTAATGGGCTTGCATATTATACATAATTGAAAAGTGATAATCAATGTATAAGGATAAAATTGAAAAAAAAGCAAAACTATAGAAATATTATAATATACACATCCATAGCGTATTATATCTTTACCATTTAAAGTGGTTGTTCCAATTATCTGAAACTAAAAATAAATAAAATGTTTGTGCTTATTTTTGATTTATTAATACGATACATGTACTAATAAATAAATATGTAATTGTTGTATAAATTAATATAAAATAACAATCATTTTTAATACAAAATTTATAATTTTTATTTTAATTTATCTATTTATTTAATTTTTAGAAACAAAAAAGAGATCAATGGTACTTTGTTTATTAATTTTCACTGATTTCTGATGAATCTAGCCTGAAAAATATCAAACGTAGAAAACACTTATGAAGCTTTCTTCATTTACCCAAATTTATAAATTGATTAATTTTATTACGAATATTGTCGGATTACAGTTCATAGTTGATACAATATACTACGTAGGTAAAAAATTTCCCAAGTACCCGGTTTCAAGTTCCATGATAACTGATAAGTGGTGACCATAATATATACACTGCAATATTTAGATAATTTTTGTGATTGAAGATTTGTGCTGATTAACTGGTGCTTCTATGAAGTGGAATCTAATTTATAACGATTTTTGATAAACCAAATGTATTTTTCGTTAATGTTTTTCATCTTGTATCACGCATTATTACAGAATAATATATGTTTAATATAGTTTATGCTGTATGATAATATGTTCATTTTGTTATTATTATTGTGTGTCTTGAAATAGGTCAGAGTGTTTTCCACATCATGTATGAATAAATATCGAAAACAAATAAAACACCAAATGTTGAATAGTATTTCGCGTTAATATATTGCGTTTCTACCCTTGTTTATTCGATTTTTCATTTTTTTTTTTTTTTGAGATTTTGGTAACGGTGTGTTTTAGTAAACATTGTTCAACATTCGTGATTTACAATGTTCGCTTATTCCAAGTATTTTCAGTTTCCTTTATTTATTCTCCTTCATGGTCCCGATAACCACGCCAAACCAAAAAACGTTGCTCTTCGATGAAGCGCTGAAACTATCGAAAAATGTTTAAGACATATTATATACATACAACACACTATAATATTTTCTACCTTATCGCATAGCCAATGAAAGTCACCTATGATTCCGTGACATTGGGAGTCAGCAGTCTCACCAGTCACATCGTTGAATTCAGTGGTCACCCCTAGAGTATCGAGGATACTATCGGAAGTGCAGCTAATCATAACACCTCCAGGGACGGCCGTCCTTATGAGCACATTCAGTACGTGTATCGATCGTTTACGGAGGTTTTCCTAAGAAATTTAATAATATTATTATATTATTTTCAAAAACTGAGAGAATAGGTCCGTGTCTAGACCCACAGCTGCTTTTTCATCACCGCCGGTGTCGCCACGTTATATTATTTCCCAGTGGGCTAATTTCGCGACGGAGGGCACGTCAAAATGACGGTAACGTCTTAGATTTTTTTTTCCAATTTCCCCGGCACTCGGCGAGCTGGTCTCGAGGGACAGTCCCTCTCGCTAATACAAATCGTCCGTAAAACGTAAAAACAAAAAAAAAATGTATAGTAACGAGGGAAAAAAAATAAACGAAGAAATGCTGCGATCTCTGTGTGTAGCCGGGAGGAGTAGTGGTGGACTTCTGTCGACGGGTGGCCGCAAGAGAGAGGGGGACCTAAGAATGCTGTTGGGGGTATACAGCATTATATTTATTAACGTGGACGAAAGCGATCGTACTCTCCTTCACCCGGTCCTGGTGGTCCTAATTCGCAGCTGTGAAAGTTTTGCGATTTTTCACGCGCACTGGTTTTCTTAAAAATCAAAAATTACCAAAGCAGATGTGACAGATTTCCGAAAGAACTGAAGCGTATTGTAAGTACACCGGTTAGTAAATATTGTTTTGTACACGCGCACTCCCTCTCGCTTCTTTACAAGTCACAACATACTAACCGTACCCGCTGACAAACGTATAATAACGCCTTGCTCCGATCTCCGGACCGTGGCGTCGAGCGCTTGTGACATGACAGACGTCACGGGTATAAGCACGCGGAGCCGATCGCATTATTTCTCAAACAATCCAATATCTCGCCATCGGGACATGCGAACCTACAAGTTATCAAAATAATGCGTCACGTGCACCCTGAGAAGATCTCTCGTCTCCGCTCTCGTAACGGACGCATTAATTTTCAATCGATTTTTCAACAAATTTTTAGTACTCGCCGAGTTAATGATACAATCGAACTTAATATATTTTATATTGTATTATTATCAATCGGCCGAATACCTATGATATAAGGTATGATTTTTTATTTTTGATAATTTTTTTATTTTTTTTTTTGCTGAAAATGTCGTCAGTGTTTTTATTTCTCCGTACAATGATGTAAGACTATAATATGCCATTATTTATTGCAGGGACATGGACATATCACAAAACATTCATAGTTTATCATATTAAACATAAAGAATAAATACTTTAAAAGTTGTGAAAAAGTATCAGTCAAGTATACAGTTATATAGTATAATATATACATATCAGAAATCGCATAAGTCTGTTGAAGGTGATTTTTTTAACAGTCATACATTTTCCAAAACATTATAAAACAAACTCCCGAAAGTAATGAAAACAAATTGTAACCATTATTGTACATAGTTTTTAACTTGTTTACATTAACAGACATGTATAACATTATTTATTGTACCTACTCTTTGTACGAGTATAAGGAATCGAGTTTGTAAAACAAAATATTTCTTCTATAAATTACCTACCATTTACGAACTACTAGTTAACAGTCATCATAAAAATATTAGAACACAATAAAATATTATAGTCGATATGTGTCGTAAATTGTGATAATTATGATACAAGAAAAAATTAACTGATATACAAATGCATTTATTATTTCTACATACATGCTAGTTTATAGTAATTTTATCTTTTATTTTGTTTTTAAATAAACATGTTTAATTTTAATTGAATTTACATTTCCATTGCATTATTCATTTTTATTTTGCCCAGACAACGATTATTCATCATTATAATAATAAATAACTTTTCATAACGGGACTTTGACCTTGAATAATCCTTGCGCACTCATCGTAGAAATGATCCAAATAATCAAACATTTTAAAACCTAATATAATATTGTAGATACAAGACCAAGGGGTCCACTAGGTATGACACTTTAAAATGCTGCTATTTTTCGTGAGTGATCAAGTAGCCATATTTAAGATATTTTAGTCAACAATCAACATGATCGGGTTTGTTATTAATATTGTTACTGTAATAATGTTTTGACTACGAAAATGTATTTATCATTACTTTTATAATAGCAGACTTATATCTACGGAATATAACACCGGTAAGTGGTTACTAAATCTGAATTATTAACCGAGGCACCTTTTATACGTACACGAGTGAATCGCATAAAATATTCTACAGTACGCTTTAAAATGTTGTTGGAATCTTTTATTTGTATAGTAAATCGGAATTTGAAGAGTGTAAAAAGTTATACATTAAGTTTAAACGAATTAAAACTTTACGTAAGACTTTTGAAAGTAAATGCACATTCTCTTTTTGTGTTAATATACTATGGTAATCTTTGATTTCTAATACTGTTCGTTCACAACAGAATTTTGAAACAATTCACAATATTTAATCATTAGAATATAAATAAATAATTACCCGTGAGACATTTGTTTTCAATTTTTCTAATTATTATTTGAATAATATTTTTGTCTTCGGGTATTGATGTAAATAGTTTAACGTTTAGTCGTTTGGTAGAATTATACTTTGCAAAGACTGCAAATATTTTTTTTATTTTATTCAGCGATTAAAATAATTTAAAACGACGATTTTGACGTACAACTTTCAACTATAACTACGCTATTCTTGAAAAAAAAGCAGCCTAACATGTTTTTCAAAATAATTTATTATATTCATGTCAATCAAATGACTTACAATTAATCAAATAGTCACATTCGTTCGAAAATGTGTTGTAAGTATAATATGTAAGTATATATTATATTATTGCATTTTAAGGTTTGAAAAGAAAAAAAAAAGTGATGTGTAATTTTTCTCGAACAGCATTCAAATAAGAATTCAAATAAAGTGAACGACAACTATCGATTTGGCACCAATGATGGGATTTTCATTCAGTAAACACATTTTAAGGTATATTGCATGAAAATTCCTATCGTAGTTCCAAGAAGATATTCTAACGCTTTCAATCAAAAATAAAAAATTATTCTAGTTGTGCTATTTTACTTTGATAGTAAAAATGTTACTTATAAAATAAAAAAAATAAAATGAATTTTTGCCCCCAGGAAGTAAACTGGGAAAAAACTCATAACTATCAACGCTTTTATTTAAAGAAACCACTATCGGACAAAAATAATACTTAATTCATTAAAAAATACAAATAAACTAGATATTTACATCGTATATTTAAATCGTAATAATAAATGTAAACGAAATTCAAAATTACTCATATCTGTTTTCTTGTTTATTTTTTCATTTATCGAATTTGATTTTTTAAATTTAAAATACCTCATCTAAAGCGTGTACTTTTAATCTCAAAGTCAAAATTATCAATTTTTAATATTGATAGATTGGATTATTCTAAAAAAAATACTGATGATTAGCAGTGTGTGGTAATTGTTAGGGTGGAGAAGAGTTATCTTGACTTAAAGCTCCAGATAAAAATATAATTATTCTATGCACGGGGTGATTAAGTCGTAAATAACTGTTTTTTTCTCTCCCTAGCCGTGCAGCATGCCGGCAAGAAGATGCGCGAGTAGTAATTTGTTGTTTTTTGTTTGTTTTTAATTTTTTAAATTATAAATTAGTTTAATTTTACGCCGTGTTTGTTCGGACTCTTTTAACACGTAATTCCGAATGGTCGATCAATCTTGTGCGTAACTGGTAACCGGTGTTCTAAGCGTGAACGGTGACAGAAAACGTATCTTTTATTTATTACTATATTTAATTTTTTTCTTGTTTATTCCTTGGAATTTTGTTAAGCTATTAGCCATTTTTACATAGAATTCCGAAAGATTCTTTTGCAGATCAGTGACGACGTGATAATATTTCTAATCACGAGGGCTATAAATGCAGACAGCTAAAAGACGTCCTTCGTGTTCACCGGGTTATAAATTTCCTGGAAACGTATTTCCTTCATTATTTTTTTAAAAAACTATTTTGACATAGAATTATTTTATATCTTTAAACTGGAGTCCATCTGAAACGTTTTTATTGTAACTGTCAAATATGTAATCGATCTATTATGACAAATGTTATTAATAATGTACAATAATTAGGAACAATTAGCATTATAATCGTAATTATTTAATTAAAATTCAAAATACTTGTTCGTGATCTAATGTCCTTCCCAAATTGAGAAAGGTCTTTCGCTCTCGCAAATATAGGTATTCCATATTATGTTTTGTTATTTCTAGCGTCGCTTCGATAAATAATTGCTTCTTTGTGTGATTCTGAGTATAAAACTCGAACACCGTCGGAAAATTAACATCCAATAAATCGCGTAAAAAATAAATAAGCAAACAAACCGGAGAAAGGAACAAAAATGAAAAATAAAACTTACATTTTCCAAAATATTATAATATATTATTATGTTTTGACCAAAACCGCAGCAGAAGACACACGCACAAACGGGACGAGGGGCGTTGGGCGAAAACAGTCCCTCGTCGCCGCTCTCGACCTTAAATCAGTGCCCGGGACCGTGCCGAGAATTTAATCATTTTTTTCGCCTTCCTCCTCGCTCGAGATTTTTATTTTTATTTTTTTCTACATCCCGCACTACGAATACATATTTTATATCCAGCGACCGTATATCTCATTATACATGCGGCTTGCGGAGAAATGTAAATCGTTCCGTATTCCCCACCCCGACCTCGTCCAGCCCCTTCCAGGACACTCTACAATAGGGTCTTATATTTATTTATTTATTTATATTTTTTTTCTCTCCCCCGCCAGCCGGTCTTCCGGATGACGACGGGCTCTCTCTCTCTTGTCCTCGGAAACCACCTGGGATTGAACGCGTTGTGCTTTCTCGCGTGTCTCTCTATACTATGCACAGTGCACCGAACTATATCTCCCTCACGACTGCCATATAGATTCTCTGTACCACCGACAGTTCAATCGTTTCGTTTCATTCTGAGTTCTCCCCTAGCTTTCAAAGTGTTTTTTTCTAATCGTTAAAAACAGTAATGAGAAATATTTAACATATTTTTGTTATTATATTATCACATCGAAAAGTACAAAATAATGTTGGAAGTTAAAAACATGATGTGTGTCACCAATGTATAATGATGGATTTCAGAGTACCACCACCATCGCCATACAGGTCCCACTCACCCACACACTCAACCACTGCGACGTGTAAAGTAAATTAATTGTTAACAAACTGAGCAAATAGCATATTTTTTTTTCTGATGATTGATATTTTTCAGTAATGCATAGTATATATGCTTTATTCAATTACCTAAAAATATAACCAATAACTTGTTTTGGGACAGTGAAAATCATAAAACTCGTCGAGCAGTGGTCCTCGGGCATATTATGATTATTGTTATTACTATTTGGGATAGGCGCCTGTCAAGTGAACGGTGAAAAAATGTTTCAGTTTCGTCCCAGCCAAACAAATTTAACGATTGAATACGTTTATACTGCCAACCCGTTAGATTTCGCCGTCACTGTCCGTTATTCTTATCCGATACGAAATATTCAATTGTTGTTTACGACGAAACTGAGATCGAAGAGCGTTTTATCATATATGGGATGCCTTACCAGAAAAACAATAAAAATACCTACCTATATATTATATTTAAGTATACGTGCGAGTGTATACTTCCCGTATTCGACATTGTTGACTTAGGAAAAAAGGTCAGGTCGGGTTTTGGGGCTCGCGAGGGATTTTAGACTCCGCAGCTAGGTCACCGTCGACGCTAATAACGTTCAGTTCAGAAAGAAATTTATTTCAATGAATTATCCATTTGATCGTGGGTACACCACCCTCTCACCCTTTTACTGCAGCAGTCGATCGCCCAAATTGGCATTGACTCCTGACATCGAGACGGATAAGTAATCGAATCGGCGTCGGTCTTTCCTACAGCCAAATCCTTACGAATTTAAATTATTTTTTTTTTTTTTTATCCATGTCACTATAAACATGCGGGAAACCGTAAATAATTTCAAATTAAACTTAACCTATGTCTATATCAAGCATATGGTGAACTCGTAAAACTAAGTATTTTGGTACTATAATTTTCCTTAACATAGTTAATCACTTTTCTTACGAAGTAAGAAACCATTTATTGTATGATATGTTATAATCTCAAATAAATCTCTATTAATTCACTGAAGTCCCAAGTAATTCAGTAATACTATTATAATACTGTTTTGAACATGGCATGTTATTATACTTCCTTAAACTACTCGGAATGTCTTGAAATTGTAATTTCTTACATGATTAATTCGTTTGTATTGCTTATCCATCAATATTTTTCTTAAATTTATTTAAAACTCGTTTTAATAGTTCTCAACAAAGTGATTCTGTATAATAAGTCATAAATATTCAAATCTATTTGGATGAGCTCAGTTAAATGACACAAAGGTATCCTATAAAATATTGGCCCACTACTGTTAGTATTTTGCTATCTGAGTAAAGTTACCTGACATCTTAAATTCAAATATTTATAAGATACATATTTAAAATTCGTTATGTATTAAAATTTTTAGATAAATATTTTGCTTTGGAATATAAAATTTGAAATTTATGGACACCATTTAAAAATTAAAAACTTCAACATTGATTATGATAAGAAAAATTTAAATCTTAAATGTATGATTTCTTCAGAAATAATTTGTCGTAATGACTTCGAATTAAAAAAAAATTTATTTTCAAAACCGTAAATATTTATCCAGAAAATGAGCTTAAAATATAATCACTCTGTAAGCATCAATAGAATAAATGTATTATACTTACATTTAATTACACTCAAGTCCGATTCTTTTCATACTTCTTACATTTTATTTTAAAAGCTATTAATTTTGACCAACTCTTTCAGTTGGATTTTTTTTTTATTAGATTACTCGACGATTGGTGACATTTTTATACTCTTAAAGTAAATAAATCGAAACTCTTGTACTAAATCAGAAACCGGTGACATTTTATTACTTCTCTTATATATATTCTATTGCCTGTGTGATAAAGTGACATAATGTCTTTAACTAATCATGAACTTTAGACCCAAATACACGTTTCTTATGACTCAGTGTGACTGGCCATACTGGATGTATAAAGATAGGTACAATATATCTACTACAAAAATCACTAATATCTTTGTGGCACAAAATATTATTTATTATACTACATTATCGCTGTAAGTGGGTCATACAAAAAATATTGTGTTCCAAACGTATAATAAACACTTATAACTCGAAAAAATGTAACGATGTAGCAATGACACTCTAGATAAATTCAAACCAAACAAAGGTTAGGTAGCTACTATATTTCACATAACTAGTCAATAGGATCTAGTATTCAATTGTTAAGTTATCGTATTTCTTAAAATACTTCATAGTATACTCGTATTATGTGGATTGGTTTTTATCTCGTTAAATATTCCAAACCAAATAAGTTTTAAAAAAATCTAAATTAGGATATTTTTATCTGATATTTTGGGATATTATTGGTACCCAAATGGCTTAATGCATTGTTTTATTATTTTAGTAATCAAATAAAAAATTGTCTGATATACTTAAATATTCATAAATTAATTTACTTCAACTTAAATTATTTAGTACAATACCGTTTCTCCAAACTTATTTTCATGCAATTAATTTATCCATTCTTTTCAGCCTTATCAATTATGATTAATAGGCACCATACAGTTTGTATTGCGATATTTAATTTTAAAGTTCATTCTATAGTGACTTATTATAATACTATGTTGATATTTTTGTTAACATTATATTTGGGAATTTTGCTTACCAACTATTTGTGTAATTGATATGGTATGTTACGAGGCACTTCATACAGCCGTTAGAGTCACAACAATAACAACCACTAGATGGAGGAGTTCGAGGTGGTAACAGGAAAACAAGCAATAACACATTTAATTTTATAACAGACTATTATAAAATCAATGGCATTTATTTGAGTTTTCCAAAGCTTTACTACAAAATAGGGGAAGCCAAAATGGACACTCTTCAAAAATTAAAATTGCCTCTCATGGGAGCACGGTATTTTAAGCCAAACTTAAAAAAATCTGTCATTTATGTAAAAAATACAATAAAAAAAATGTTGTTACCATGCAGCACAAACTAACCTTAAAAAAGTGACTGAAAAACGAAAAAAAACTATGCAACATAAAGAAGTACATTTTATTTTGCTACATTCTTAAACTGATGGCACTTAAGCTTTTTATCATGGTTTTTGAAGAGTGTCCATTCTGGTTTTACCTATTCTCTGGCCTTACCGTGTCATCCTAGATTCTATTCA